>ML828195.1:50929-64559 GCA_009831015.1 Picea engelmannii | reverse complement strand
TAGATTGTCCAGCCTATACCCATATTAGATCTCATTTTCAAAATATTGATCACACTACCAACCTTCCTAACCTCTTAACTCAACAAAAGTATGGTGATCTTGGAAAGCTTCTCTTAATACTTTTCGAGCACATAAACAAAATTTTAAAGAATCACAAGTAATCACTTATCCTCTTAAGGTTCGATAGACCAATTAAGTCTTAGTGGACGTTAATCATCATCATCATCAAATAAAAAGAATTTTAAATTTTTTATATTCATTAAATTAAACATTAATTATTTTCTCTTTTTATTTATTAACTTTTTACACATTGTCTGTTACATTTATTTAAGTTGTATTGTACCTAGTATGGTAACCTAAATTTTAGGTAAGATGTAAATAAAAATAATGTTTAATTTTTTTATGTTGATTAGATTAAACATCAATTATTTTATCCTTTTATCCTTTTGATTTATTAACTTTCTATACATTACAGGACACTTTATTTAAGTTAGTTATATTGTACTTAATTTGTTTTAGTGTAATTATTACATATTTGTTTAAAATATACCCGATTTATCTTTATGTATGCATAAATGTATATTAATTGATTATAAAGGATTATCAGAGTATGCCCATTAATTATAAAGGGTTATTAAATATATAACTAGAAATAGTTGGCAATGTGTTGACTACTCAAGTAATCTCTCGAGCCTTACGGTCAATATAGTTAACACCTAATCAACAAGGTTGTTCCAAGGAGACTTAATTGTGATTGGGAAAGTATTCCTAACACTAAACAAGTGGGCCCAAATCTAATTACCATAATGATCAATGTAGCAATACAATATTGTTTATATGTCTCTCAATATATATAAATACACAATTTAATTGCAATTAACAATGATATATTATTGTTTTGGGCATCTACCTTAGTATACCTTAGTATAGAGTTGTAATTAAATTTTTATTTTTTTAAATTATTTAGGAATATTTATCAATTTAAAAGATAAATCAATTTAAAATTATATATATAATAATTTAATTTTAAGGTCACATCAAATTTAAACATACAATCTTTTAGAAGGAAACACATATTCTTAACCATTAAGCTCACACATGTTAGATATATAATTTAAGACATTTTTGTATATAAAAAAAATTGGAGGAAGATATTTTTTTATATGAAGAAGTGTTTTCTTTCAAATATTTTTAAATCAATATTAATTACAAGTTCAATTGGAACTATTGAATTGAGAAAAGGATAAATGGAGGGTAGAGAACTTATTATGGGCTTGAAAACAATTGTAAAACGGTAGACTTTTGGACATGGGATAAGAAAGAACTCTTCTTTGAGACTTTCAACACTCCTATTATTGTATATGGATGTGAATTTTGAGGATGTAAAGTCTATAGAGAATCACAAAGAAAGATAGGGTAGATTCAAAAGAATTTTATAACTTATAATTTCAAAAATTAAAGGCAATACACCCTATCCTATCCTCCTCATAGAAGTGAGTCTTTCCCCATTTGAGAGTGTGACTATGACCAAGAACCTAATGTATAAGAAAAATTTAAACAGAACATAAGACAAGAAGATTCCAAAAATTACTTCAACTGTGCATAAATCATTGAGGAATAAAGGAAGAGATTGTTCTAGAGAATAATAATAATAATAATATTAAAAATATTATTACATCTAAATTTAAGGAGAAATTGTGGTGCAATAAAGATTTAGAGGATAAAATAAAATTAAGATACTATAAGGAGGTGATTAACCCTAATCTAGAATAGCAAAAGTGTCTCTATGTTTTAACTAGTGTAAAGAAAAAAATCAACATTGTTAAAATAAGAACAAATTCTCATGATCTCAATAGTGAAATTGGGCATTGGACATCTCCCAAAATGTCATGGGATGAAAGAATATATCAGCAACCTTTTAACCTTCTAACTCATCAAAACTATAGTGATCTTGGAACTCTTATTTTATTTCTTTTCAAGCACATAAATAAAATTATAAAGAAATCCATGTAATCCCTTACTTTACCAAAATTGTTCTTAGTCGTCGTCGTCGTCATCATCATATGTTAATTTAATTTTCAATGATGTAAGTATAACCAATCTAGATCCATCTCGATTTCGAATCTATAAGTATAAAAAAGAATCAAAGCTTTGTAAGTACAAAACCCTTTTAGGATGAAAAAAATATTGAGAAAAGATCTTCACTTCCAAAAATTTAAACCCTCTTTCTTCTTAATAGTTGTAGAATTAAAATATATCTCAACTAATTCCATTTTCTTTAACTTTGTTATTTCATATATTTATTTTAAACTAAAAATAACATATTTAATCATCCTATAATATATTAGTATTCCATTACATTACACTTTTCCTATATTAAAATGAAAAAAGCACCTCTTTTCCCTCTACTAGGATGAAACAAATACATCTTTGTGTAGATATAGTTGATATTGGAGCATAATAATCTTATTTTAATATATGGTAACAAAGTAATATGTTACTAAAATCAAATTTTGATTTTGAGGACATCTGATTTAAACATTATTGGGAAATTGGGAATGATTGTAAAATTTGGAAACTTAGTTCTAATCTAAACATTATTAAGATTGGTAGTAAAACTTGAAAACCTAGTTCTAATGGTGATTTATTATATTTGAAATCTCATTTCAATTGAATTTATCCATTCATTATCAAATGACATTCACATTAGATTTCACCAATGGTATTCACATTGGATGTGAGGATCACTAAGAAGTTTGGAAAGTGTGCGATGGAGAAAGAGGAAGAGCATGAAGGATGACATGATTAGGTGAAAAATGGGAAGTGCACAAAGGACGACGATATTCAAGCAAATGATGGAAAGTGCACAATGGTTCATGTATATGATGAGATATTAGAATAATTAATCATTTAAACTATTGCATTTTTGTTAGTAATGATTAAATAATGAATACATATATTAGAATAATTAACCTATCAAATTATTATATTTTTGTTAGTAATTAATGTTAGCGATTAATTAATGAATAAATGTATTAAAATAATTAAGCATTCAAAATAAATATTGTATTTTTGTTAATAATAATATTTTTATTAGTAATAAAGTTTAATGATTAATTAATGAATAAAAATAAACAACACTTCTTAAGAGTACTATGTTTATAATAATATAAAATTCAATTTTTTAATTAATAAAAATGAGTAAACGACTGATCTAATTTTATAATTAAAAAAAATTGAGTAAACCATTACCATGAATTGAGTGATCTAATTCTATATAACACTATGTTTATAATAATATAAAATTCAATTTTCTAATTAATAAAAATGAGTAAACGACTGATCTAATTTTATAATTAAAAAAAATTGAGTAAACCATTACCATGAATTGAGTGATCTAATTCTATAATGTTATAGGCAATTTTGTTAGTTGGCACAATATACTATTGCAATTAACTCTATACGTCACAACATGACATATTAAGAAGGTTGGAGTTTTTAGGCTACCATACCCGGCCATCATCGCATTGTTGTTAATCATGATGTGTTTTTCTAGTGACTCCATATCCCTCCACTCTCCTCCACTTCAACAATTAATATTGCAAAAAAAGGTAAACTTTATATGCAATTATGAAAACCAATGCTTACTCTTCAATTATGGTCATTGCCTTGTGTTTTATGTTCATTCCAATCATTATCCACGACATTCTCTAGCCTTTGATAAGATATTGTTAAATTCTTGTAACCATTATATTTAACTAGCAATTGTTCTATAAAGTGTTAAAACACATTGCAAGAATAATTATTGCATAAAAGGTGACAACTAAACCTATGGTATTTAATATTGTTTCAATATTCAATTCCAAACATTATCAAACGAAGTGCTAGGAAATGCATATTCAAAGTTACGAGGTCAAGGATTTAGTGGTTGAATTGTTGCTACCTTTGTTGTAGAATGCAAAATACCTACACATCGTGGATTAGATTGTGGTAGTGGTCATAAGGGGAAAAGATAGCACCGAGGTTGAAACTTGTCATTTAAAAGTCAATGAATAGAGGACAATTGTCATACATTAGTAAAAATGGACAACATATGTTCCCACCACATGACACATCATTGGATTGATCTTGATAAATTGAAGGTTTCTATGTTTATGATTTTTTTTTATGTTTGCTCTATCGCCCTATATATATGTAATTAAGATCATGCCATATAAGCATTGACATCATTGAGAATCAATATTGTGATGCATATGTCGATTTTCTATTTTCTATGACCTATGACAAACAAGTTACATCATCATGTTTATTGGTTGAAGATTTTACAAAACATAATAATTACATCATATAGTTTATTGGTTGAAGATTTTTAGAATTGACATCCTTTACTGAAACATCTCTCTAATTATAAATATTGAATCTCTTTGATGGAAATGGGTCTTGGTATTATTTTCACAGTGTTTTATATTTTTTTTTATTGAGACATGTAAATGTTTTATTATGGAAATCTAGGATAATATGATGTTTTTTCTTGATCAATCCATTCCAATTAAGATATCATTATATTTTAATGGTATGATATTTAGACCAACACTAGTATTCATTCTATTCAAATTTATTGGACAATCTCTTACAATCTCATTGATCCTCTTTTTAGTTCAAGTGGCTAGCTAAACCAACCATGATCTTTCAATTTTAATCTTCATCAAATGAAATCTATCCACCATTTTAGGATCAATGTAACTATGGCTTGTTCCTGAATCAATTAAAATAACTATAGGTTGATTTATGATCTTACCTTCTACCTTAATCATATGGGATTGGTGTTCTACTTGTCAATCCTCCAGGGTTGCATATATCCTTGGAATATTTTTTCCCATGTCTTCTACTATAGTAGCCTCTTGGATGTTGTGCAATGTCCTCATTTTGTCTTCTCTGTGAGGGAAATCCTTATACATGTGATTTTCTTTACATCCCCAAAATTTGATTAATGTTATTCCCCTTTTTCCAAGGAGTCGTCCTTATTGGATTCATTATAAGTAGATTGATCTTGTTGTTACAGCCATAATTTTCACCGTACATTGTAAGAAGGAAAAAAATAAAAGATGTAATCCCAATACATAACACCTAGTTCAAGGTTTAGATCATTTTTTAGGGGTGTCACTTGAGATGACTAGTGAAATGTCACTTGACACATGTTCACAACAAGTGACATCCCTAAAAAATGATATGAACCTTGAGCTAAGTATTGTGTCTTGGCCTACATCTTATGTTGTGTCCCTTCTAAGAATGTAGGGTGGAAATTAAGGTTATAACACTAGCTTATATGTATTAAGACTATTCCTATTGAAATGAGGTTTGAATCCATTCCTTCTATGATCATATTTATCCTTCTTCTTATCCTTTCAAGATTTCTAAAAATATTTTATGTCATTTCCTTGATCATACTTAATAAACCCCACATATATCAACAATCCCAATAACTTATTTTCATATTATACCATGATCATACTCCCCAACATGACGTTAAATAACTCTTTCATCTTCTTGTCATAATAATTCTCTGAAAATTATTGATTTGGGTGAGAGATGGGGAAAGTAGGGGACCTACGGGGCATATGGGTTCCATAGGGAAACGTATTGCTAAAATAGGAGACTCGTGCCTCAATTCTCACCATCCATCATGCCAAATATTAATACGAAATTATTGGAGGTTACCTAAACTAGGATGGAAAAGATATTTGATTTAACCCGTAGTAACTATGGTAATCAGCTGTAAGATTTGGTCTTGAGAGTCTCTTTCTTTCACTGTCTAATTTACATGATTAGCACCAACATGTATTTGAAGATAATTCCTACCAATAGTCACCATAACATCAATCTTGGTTTTAAGGAAAAAATACAGATGCCTTCTAATTCATGGCATCTTAATGTAGTAGGTACATCAATTTTTGAAAAGGCGGGACGACTTCGAGTGAGAAATGCAAGCAAAATTCAAATCCAGAGTTTCTTCTTCTCTGGAACCTCAACAGTCTAAGTAGAATTCAGAATGCGAAGCAATCTTCTGTTGCATTAGAGGAACTCTGATGTGTGGTAAGAGGGAAGCAATGAACTGTTCCTTGCTCTACTCATCTAGGATCTGAAAACTCAAATGGTCTGTCAAGGTCTTAAATCTCTGATCAAACTCCCACACAGGTTCAACTATTCTCTGCTTGATTTCTTTTAGCTCTGTAATGCACTGCGACTCTGACTTAGGTTTCTTGAATTCAACAATTAACGTAGTCTTAATGACATTCAACGGTTTCGGTGTAGCTCCTTGGACAAATTTCGTGTACCATCTCAGTGCGCGATCTCTTAGGGTATTACTAAGTTGAGCTCGTTTAACAGCTTCGTCGGTGATATTCTTAATATTCCATACAACTTCACATAAAAACTAGTGTTGATCAGGATTTTTAGATCCATATCCTCTAAAGGTGGGTAACCTCATCTCATCTGCCATATATCTTCCTAGGTTTCTTGACTGAATATGTGGTGGAATACTAGTGACAGTGCTCAGAGCGCTCTGGTGACTCTGGTTACTCTGATTGTTTAATGTTGTTGAAACAACAAGAGGAATAATAGTAGTTACTTCAATAGTCAGTGTGGTTCCTAAAGTTTATGGATCTTCTTGACGAGGTTCTTTATCTTTCCCTTCCTCTGCCCTAGCGGATTCTAAATGTTCTTCGTCTGTCAAATATTCCTCTTCTCCACTTTAGAAACCCATGTCCCCGTAGTTCTTCTTAAACAGGTTCACAAGAGGGACTTCTTTGAACGCTCTCCCACTGCGCGTATGTCCAGCCTTTGCATCGTTGTCGTTGTCTGAGTTCTTGAACATTAGCCTTTTCCAATCTGACCAACTATTGTATCTTCAATATGTTCTTCTCATGCAATAGCATCTTGATCCTCAACTTCAAAAAGTGTAGAAATTTTCCTCTGGGTCCCTTAAAGAAATACCTCTCAGCTTGGTTATATGACTCTACTCTGTCAACAACAAAATTAGTGATATACCCTCCAATGGTACTATCGATCCAATTATCTACTGCTCTTGACACGATGTTATCAACTCTCTTGACCTTCTTGATCAACATCGACGTCCAAACCACAGGTGGTATAGATATGATCTCAAATTGGGTGTCTGCTAACCTAGCTAGCCACTCATATAACTCCTGATGTATTCCTCCAAAGAAAATATCTTGTATATCAGTAAAGATATATCTTCCCAACCAATCCTCTGTAATAGATTAGGGTTCTTGTTTTGGGCTTCAACGAAGTCCTTTTCTTGATCCTCTATCCACTTCTAAATCTCTCTCTTCGATGGAAACCACCTTGACATTCCCTCAAGAAGATCTTGGTCCCGGCAACAAAACCATTTGTTGGCACAGGGGTATACCCAGGGTTCAACTCCAAGAGCACACAAACAAGCCCTAACTACTGGCCCTTTCGGAAACACCTTTGAGGCAGATGCAGTCTCACCCAAAGTAGCTATGGGGGGTTGCAAGACACGGATGTCTACAACCAAGGGAATACAAGGTGGATCCGATACAAGAACAACACAACATCTAGATATCAATTTCCATCTTAGATCTACTTCGCACAACTATCTGTCATATCTAACACTGTAATGCAATAACGGTATATACATAAACAAGAGAACACAACATCAATCACACACAACACAAAGATAGACGTGGTTCACCCTCTCCCTAGGGATATGTCCACAGAACTGTGCTTTATAATATATTAAGATGAAAGAATATAGTTCTTGTCTGCACTCTTAGCTAGCAAATATTCTCTCTTTCTCTTTGTCTTCCCTCCCTGCGCACCCAGCTGCAAGGTTGATCTTCGCACCCATCTGAAGATCTTACAATACAGAAGGCCCTCACACACAACACTTCTCTCTCACATAGTAGTACTCACTCAGTCACACAATAACAATGAACTCTCAACCAACTTAGCACCAACACATCCTAGGTCCTTTAGACCTTTATTTATACATTACAACAACTCTCGGACATCCTTAGGTTGAAACCTAAGTGTCAAAACCCTAGTAACCAAAACCCTAGGTGCCTAAAACCCTAGGTCAACTTGACCCACATTTTTAGGGCTTCGCCGGCCTGTCTTTCCTTTCTTCTCGTGCATTGGTCCAAAGCATCCAACGGTGGCTTTTTCTGCTTACTGAGTTGTCCACAATCTGTCTTCCTTATTGATCTGTCATCCTTGATCTCCTCGTCCAATGGCTTGCTTTCTCTTACTTTGCTCTGTCTTTTCTTCTCTTTTATTCACCTCAACCTAGTATCAGTCACTGTGTCTTCCACGAGTTTCCATTTCATCTTTTCTGCTTTACTCTTCACTTACTTCCATACCCAAGGGCCAACAGGTGCCACAGAAGTTTCAGGTGGGAGATAAAGTTTGGTTGCACTTGCAGAAAGAACACCTTACAGGGCCCCATCGGAAGCTTCTCCCACTTTGTTATGGGTTGTACACCATCACCAAGGTTGTGGGTGACAATTCTTTTGAGCTCAACGTTCCCCCTTTCCTTGGCCTACACCCAGTCTTCAATGTGGCTCTCCTTTGACCATATTTCCCACCATTATTGGACACCTCAGAGATAGAAGAGAAGTTGACACCAACAGAGATCAACTGTGACTGCATGCAATAGGCATCCAGTGATCAGATTGTGGACACACAGATCAAGGGCACCCGATAACAAAGGATCCAACTTTATCGAGTCATCAAATCAGGGCAGCTCTTACACCAAGGCAAGAGGCTCACCTGGGGCCAAATCCAGCAGAAATTTCTTCATCTTATGTGGGAAATCAATGCAATGGAGGCCATTGCTTCCTAAGGAGGGAGGATTTATCTAGGTGGATATTGGTGGCCACCCACCTTCTCCAACTCACTCAAAATAGTTTTCTCACAATTTTGGCAATTTACTATTTTTAGCAGTTTTTAACTTTTAGGGCTATTTTGAGGGCCTAAATGAAGGTTTTCCGGCATACAGCTTCTCAATCATAGCCAAAGGCTTTGATTAATCCCCCAAAATGAATCTCCTCGATGATACCTTTCCAATGGGCTATCATGCACCGAAAACAGAGATCGTATGCAAAAGTTACGACACGAGAAGTTGATGTACTAACTTACCCAAACAGAGCCCACATGAATTTTGGCGCTTCATCTCCTAGGGTTAGGTTTTTTGGATGCCTAGGGTTTTTGACATTCATGTTTATTGTAAAAATGCCTTCAGATCCTCATTGTAATCATCTTCTTGTGAATGAGCACAGTCGTCACATCTCTTCTCAGAGATAAGATGCCACCATTCCAACAAGATTGTTTTCCGTTGCATTTTACAGTTTCAACTTATTTTCTTATTGAATAGAAAATCAGTTTTACTGTATCTCTGCTATTCTGTGTTAAGCATCTTTTAATAATTTGTATTCATTTTGTTCTCCTAATAAAATCCTATACAAAATAAATCTCAACTTTAGTTTTAAATAAAAAATACAAAAATTACACATATATAACAGAACAAACCCTTAAAATATATATATGAAATATCTAATATATCCTTGGTATAAAAAGATAATTTTAAAGAATTACATTAATTAAATATATATACTGCACAACAAGAAAACATGCACATAAATGGATACTAGATATTTATCGTGGAAACCCTTAACTGAAAAAAACCAACACCTAATAGATATCTATTAACCTTGACAACTATTAAACTTTTTCAAGAGAAACCAACACTGACCACTTGAGGCTTCTTACAATGGAGAATCTCAAACCATTAAATATGCTTCATTAATTACAACCCTAATTCATTTACCTTATAATGCAAATACATGCATGTCTTAGAGATAACCATGCAAAACAAGACATGCATGGATATGCATGGTGTGGATTAGGCATGCAAAGACATGCATGACATGAATATTTTAATGCAAAGACTCACATAAAATACTATGGGAAATACCATGGGTTACCCAATACCATGGGCCTGTAAACTACTAACAGTAAACCCAACAATGATTGAGTCAAGATTAGCCCAACATTTGCCTCTTTAAAATTGACTTGACCTTCCTTAGAGTTTATAAACCAGGTATCAAAAATACAACATGCCCCCTATCACCTATAGGCCTACGTCTAGACTTTATACTAATGAATCATCAAACCAAAGCATTTACATGTGATAAAATCCAACTCTATAAAAATGATTATAATTGTATCCTTCACATGTGATGCTATGAAACATGAAAACATGTGATAAAATCCAACTCTATAAAAATAATTATGATTGTATCATGAACATGTAATGCTATGAAACAACCCTATTTCATTGCAAGGAGCATCCCTCCGACTCGAAATACAATTACATAGACCAAGTACATATCTTACCACTGTATGCACATGATGAAAGAAGCATCTATCGGCTTCATTATCAACATCCCTCCTAGCTCCATATATAGTGAGCCAAAAAACTCATTGATCAAGTACTTCTTCCTTAATGCACTTCAACCTATGCTCTATGTTGATTCAGTGTATGCCCCAAAAAACTCATTGATCAAGTACTTCTTCCTTAATGCACTTCAACCTATGCTCTATGTTGATTCAGTGTATGCCCGCGCAAATGATGCAAGAAACATCTATCAGTTTCTTTATCAGCATCCCTCCCTGGTCCAAATACAGTGAACCAAAAGGATCATCCACAAAGTACATTATCATCGATGTGCTTTTTCGTGAGCCAAAAGGCTCATTCACAAAGTACATTATCATCAATGTGCTTTTTCCTATTCCACATCAATCGATTGCATGCCTCGGAAAATGGTGCAACAAACATCTACCATCTTCTTTATGAGCATCCCTCCTTGCTCCAAATCTAGTGAGCTAAAGTACTCATTCAATGAGTACTTCATCATGCCCTTCTACCTATGCTCCATTTCCATGTGTCATTCACCATAGTTCATAAACCCATGAATCGTCACTTCCATTTGTGTGCATATCTCTCCTCCACATGTCACTCACTTTAACAACAATTTCATAAGCATGGATCTCATGAGACCACTTTCAATAGAGAGTCCAGGTCTCCTTGTCTCTAATACCATATTAAAAACTGAGGTGGAAACCCTTAACGGGGAAAACAACCAACATACCGATACCTAATAGATATCTATTAACCTTGCCATACTTCTTACAATACAGTATCTCAAGCCATTAAATAGGCTTCATTAACTACAACCCTAATTAGTTAGATTACAATACAAAGAAATGCATGGCCACTAGATATCTAAATAGCCATGTAAAGGCATGCATGGATTGGAGATAACCATGAAAAGGGAAGACATACATAATGTGGAGATAAATCATGCAAGGACATGTCTAACGTGGAGATAGCCATGCAAAAAATCACATCAAATACCATGGGCAATAACCCAACAATAACCGAATCAAGAACTCTATGGCTGAATCAACACTAACCCAACATAAACTACTCACAACCCATCTCAATTTCTTGTTGATCACTCTCCATGCTTCATACATTTAGGTTGATATCACAAAATTGTTAACTTTATATACTATGATGAAATTAAACCACTGCATACTATTTAATAATGATCACCCCTTATGTCTCATATCTTCAATTGATTATA
The DNA here is from genome assembly GCA_009831015.1 of Picea engelmannii. Classification (NCBI taxonomy): domain Eukaryota; kingdom Viridiplantae; phylum Streptophyta; class Pinopsida; order Pinales; family Pinaceae; genus Picea; species Picea engelmannii. The sequence goes on along the minus strand of ML828195.1, from coordinate 52,869 downwards.
GTCAAAACCTATCTTAATCAGAGAATCATTTTTCCTGGCTCATGAGTAACGACTTGTATTTTGCTGATATATTAATCTCTTTGAATACAAATTACGATTCCTTACTTTAACTTTTTGTTGAATCAGTATGTGTCTTTATCCAATATAGTAATCAGTCAAAGCCAATGCACTGTTGTCGGCCTTGTGCATTCAATGAATCATGCCTTTATATCAATGAATCGGCCTTGTGCATTCAATGAATCTTTTTTTATGCTTGGAGGTGCATTGTTTATTTAAACTAAGAGTTACATCAAAGATTGTGAAGTTTGTGATTTCGGTGGCGGTTTTGTATTTATCGACAAAGATCCTTCGACAGTAGCTGGTGCTTCATGAAAAACGCAGAAAGGAGATTATTAATGTCTAACGAAATCCCTTAAAAGGATCTGTAACTCTCGTAAGATACATGTAATTGCTGAGTCTCAAAGAGATAACAATAAGAGACGAAAGAAAGTTGACGGAGATGACATCAGTGAATTTGAAGTAGTCTTATAAATGGCTTTGGCTAGCTATTTTACAAAATGGTTTTTTTAGCTGGAATCCGGTCATATAAATTTATATCAATTATTATTTTTTGTTATTCAAATTCTATTTTTGAATGTAGAAATGGATTCAGCATGTTATCAGTGTGCACTCAGATTTTATAGAAATAATCACCTAAATTTACACATCCAATAATTTCTGGCAAAATAAATTTCGGACAAATATCCCTTAAAAAAATATTTCTTAAAATTTTAACCTACAGCCCTGTGAATGTAAATGTAAATGGTTAGTTAGATTGTTGAACAAGCAGCCGAGTTTCAGCCGTATCACCATGGTGTACTTGAGAGGAGAAGATTATTGATGGAAGAGCCCTGAGATTCTTCAATTCTGTGATATAAATTTACATAAATCATTATTTTTTGTTTGTTTTCAAAATTCATTTCTAAATGCAGAAATAAATTCAGCATGTTAAAAAACTAGCAGGTGCATTAGGATTCTACAGAAATAATCAAATTTACAAGTCCAACAATTTTTGAAAGACAAATATCCTTAAAAAAAATCTCATTTCTTAAACTCTTTAACGTACAGTAATAGTAATGTAAATGATTACTTAGATTGTTGAACAAGCAACCGAGTTTCAGCTATATCATCATGGTGTACTTGGGAGGAGAAGATTATTGGTGGAAGAGCCCCGAGTCTCCTCCAAAAGTTGTGTCTTGCACTTTGCATCTCTTTATTAAAGTTTATTGTGTTGGGTTTCCATTTGATATTCTGTTGACCATAACACTTATTTTAAAATTCTTTTGGATGCGTACCTCACACAAAGATTATGTGTGAACAAAAGTAACACAAAAAATAAATTTCATGAACATAGAGATTCACTTCTTGTGGGAACTCAGTACAGGTACGTTAGGTTATCTACAATGTTATCGTAAAAATATGATTGATGAAAGGACAGTATGTCATGTAACTGATTTTAATTTAACGCTTCAAATACATACCGAAGGGTTTGTGTTGAATGGATCAGCTGCATGCATACGTTTTCCTTTATCCACCAGCATCGCCATACCCATATCATTGTCACCCAGTTATTTTCATCACATGTTTGGTGTCAAAGTCGAACTGTTCAGTATACACAACAAGGCCAACAACGAGGCACAATAGAGCTTTTTAGCCTCTGAACAGAGGAGGAGGCTTGGCTAAACTGTTCAAATTCGATCGCTGTGCGAGGTCTGGCACAATTGAGAAAGTTGTAAACTCTTTCTCTTTGAGAGTAGCCAATTCGGTCTCCAGAGCCGAAATTCATTTTATTTGATTTAAAGTATTCTCATGAAGAATTCCTCATGTGAACTAAAACTTGTTCCTTGAGCTTCCAATTTTCTTCAATGTAGAGTCATGTCACTTAAAAGTTCTTCGGGTTT
>ML828195.1:15614-27564 GCA_009831015.1 Picea engelmannii | reverse complement strand
GCGACTGGCGGTCTGTTGAGGCAATCTACGATGCGATTAGTGCTTCATGTTTTATAATTGATGTTGACGTGTAATTTTTGCAAGTATGTGGACCACTTTTGATGGTGATCATTTTGCAATTTTCCTTGTGTCTGCACGAACTGTAGTGGCTTATGATCAGTGTGGATGACTATCTCCTTCCCAATAATGTAATGTCTCCGTTGGCGGCAGGCTTGCACAATGGAGTACATTTCTTTTTCGTAAGTAGGGTACTTACAGACAACATCTAATAGTGTCCCACTATCATAGACCACGGGGTGGTCATGCTAATTGAGAATGGCCCCCACCGCATATTCTAAAGCATCTGTCTTGATATCAAAGGGTTGTTGCAGGTCTGGTAGTGAAAGTATTGGGACTGAGCACAAGCGCTGCTTCAAATCGACAAACACTTTTTTTTGGGACCGACCCCACACAAATATTTCCTTACCACCACCCCTGGTTATTTGGATAAGGGCCCATGCAATATGGGAGAATCCCAACACTAACATGAGGTAGAAATTGGTAAGGCCTAAGAAGCTTCGAAGCTCAGTGAGTGTGGTTGGGGTTGGCCAGTCATGGATGACTTGGATCTTCCCTAGATCCACATGTATGCCATACTGGTCAATTATGTAGCCCGGGTAATGGACCCTTTCCATGCCGAAGGAGCATTTTTTCAAGTTGGCATATAGTTTGTGTTGTCGCAGGGTGTGTAGAACCTGTTCAATATGTTGCAAGTGTTCGGCCCAAGTCTTGTTGTAAATGAGAATGTCATCCAGATACACCACTACAAAAGTATTGGTGAATGGTCGCAGGATATCGTCCATCATCCTCATGAAAGTGGCTGGAGAATTTGTCAAACCAAAGGGCATGACCAACCATTCAAAAAGGCCTTCCTTTGACTTGAAGGCAGTTTTCCATACATCTGTTTGTTCTATTGGGACCAGGTGGTAGTGATACTTCAGATCAATCTTATTGAAGTATTTTCCCCCCGTGAGTTGATCAAGGAGGTCGTCGATTCGGGGAATCGGGTACCATTTTCTAACTACGATTTTATTCAAAACCCGATAATCAATGCAGAGTCTCGAGGTTCCATCTTTCTTTTGTATGAGCATGATTGGGCTCCTGCAAGGTGATGAGATGGGATGGATGTGCCCCTTGTGGAGCAGTTCTTGGATCTTTCACTTGATCTCCTCATTCTATAATAGAGAGCAGTGATAGACTGGCCCATTGGGCAACAGTGTGTCGGGGGTCATATCGATGGGGTTCTTGACCTAGCAGTGCAGAGGTACCCCGGTAGGTGAGGAGAAGATATTTGAGTATTCTTCCACGAACTTATATACTTGATTCTGATGTGTGGAGAGGTCAGTCGCAGAGACCCTAGATGTGGATGTGATCTTTCGCTTATTCTAAGAGAGAATCATGAAGAATAAAAACTTCCCCGTCTGAGAGATGGCCTTCCTTCATTTCTTAGCAGAGATCAAGGAAATAACACTAGGTGGGACTACCTCGGTTATCCTGTACAATTTCTTATTCAAAGTAATAATAACACTATGAGGCCTAGACTCATATACAACATGACATTTCCATAAATAAGGTTGGCCCAAAAGAACATAGAGGAGCAACATCACACAATACCTCATCTTTGAAGGGCTTGATGTCGTACAACAGTCGACACTGTTGGCTGACGTGGAGATCGCTTCCTTGGCAGAGCCATCCAATGGTGTAGGGTTGTGGGTGCAGTGTTGTCGACAAAGACAGTCTCTTGATGACCTCTGCTGAGATGAGGTTCTTATAGCTACCGCTATCCATGATGAAGTGCAATGGGGTGCCTTTCACCCACATATGTGAATGGAAGAGGCATTCTCCCTCTTCTGACTCGTCTGGCTCACCAAGCTAGAGCTTGGTGGTAGAAACAGTGGCACTAGGTTCTGCATAAATGATCTACCTTCCCTTTTCTAGTTATGGCTCAGATTCTGAACCTGCATCTGATTCAGAGGCTCTCACTTCAGCGACCAATGACTGCTTTGAGCGGTAGTCGGCATTTTTATTCCAAGGGCTCTTATAGAAGTCGCACCACTTCCTGATATCCTTCTTTGTCTTTCTGGTGTCTTTCTTTGCTTGCGGCTTGGACTGGTTGTCCTGATACTGTCCATATTTTCTCTGTCCTTTTTTCTATGGGTTGGGGCTACCCTTTCCTAGCTTTTTTTGTGCGGGGTTCCCAGGCCCAAATTGTTGCATCTTTTGTTTGAGCTTTTGCTCGATTTTGATGGCATATCGGTAGGTCACGCCCAAGGATGAGATGTCCAAAAATTCCATTTCGGTCTAGATGTATCTATGCAGAGCGTCGTGATACTTGAGTACCAGATGTCGCTCTGAATATTTGATATCCATCTTGGTGCGTAAGGTATGAAAGACATTCGTGAAATCTAGCACTGCTTGGTCTCTTTCTTGTCGTCGTGTGGCCCATTTGGTATACAAGTCGTCATAACTTCTGACAAGGTAGTATTGTTCCTTAATAGCATCCCTGAAGGAATCCCAGGTGGTTGTGACTGTAAATAATGAGGGTTCCTCTATTCTCTTTTGCTCAGAGAAATTTTCCCACCAATATTTTACATGGGGAACGAATTTAAGGAGCACAAAAGTAATATTTTCTCTATTTGAAAAGTTATGGACATAAAAATACCCTTCTAGTATATTCAACCACTTATCTTCAAAATCTGCCTCTATCTGACCTTAAAATATAGGAATATCGAATTTTATTTGTACCTTTAAGGGGGTGGCAACTCCACTCAAAGAAGATGTGTCGTCTGTTGGTAGTCGTCGAAGGATTTGCATTAAACTATCCATCATCTCATTCCTTTTTTGTGTGAGGGATTCCTCAATCAACAGTTTGAAAGGATCTCTTGTCCCATCATATTTATTTTCTCCTGCCATGATAGGTCGCTTGGGTGTGCGAGAGATTTTTTCCTCAAGAGAAACAAGCTCGAGACCCAACTCTTTGTACTCCAACCTCGTTGAGGACATGCATTAAGACGACAAGGAGCAGACTGTTTTGACACCACTGATCCGGATTTTATAAGTAGAACAGAATGAATACAAATTATTAACAGATTCTTAACACAAAATAACAGAGATACAATAAAACTGGTTTTCTATTCAATAAGGAAATAAGCTAAAACTGTAAAATGCAGCTGAAACAAGCTTGTTGGAATGGTGGCAGCGTATCTCTGAGAAGAGATGTGACGGTTGTGCTCATTCGCAAGAAGATGATTACAATGAGGATTTGAAGGCATTTTTACAATAAACAAGAATTCCAAAAACCATAGACATCCAAAAACCTAACCCTAGGAGATGAAGCGCCAAAAGTCATGTGGGCCCCATTTGGGTAAGTTAGTACATCAACTTCCTGGGGTTGTAACTTTTGCATATGATCTCTGTTTTAGGCGTATGATAACCCATTGGAAAGGTATCATTGAGGAGATTCATTTTGAGTGCTCAATCATGACTTCAAATATCATTGAGAAGCTTGATCCCGAAAAAACTTCATTTAGGCCCTCAAAATGGCCCCGGAAGTTAAAACTGCTAAAAATAGTAAATTGCCAAAATTGTCATAAAACTGTTTTGAGCCAGTTGGAAAAAGTGGGTGGCCACCGATATCCACCTAGATCATCCACCCGACCTATGACTAAGATTAAATTATGGCTTCATAGCGTTGAGGCTTCGCGCCTCCCAACGACAACTAATCGCTCCAAACTATTGAAGTGGTGAAGTCTAAAGGACTTAGGACCTAATGAACATGATCCTCAAATGAAGGATTTCTCCACTTTATTGAGTTCCTACTTGGAACTTTACACTTGTTATTTCTCCTGAGCTTCGCCCACTTCGATGAAGTGAACCCTGACACACACTTGTGTGTCTCCCCTGAGCTTAGACCCTTGGAACTTTATGGGCCAACGCACTCCTTGCGCTAACTCTCCTGAGATTGGGACCTTTAAAAGTCACTTGCACACTCCTTGCACTTTCTCTGTGAAGAAATGTAATTGTCTCTCCTATGATTCTTAACCTTTAAAAGGGGGTGACCTTTGCACACCTTGCGTTGGCACTGTACACTCCTTACACGAAGACTACCAGAAGAGAAAAAATTGAAACTTAAGAAAAACCATAAATTCATTCAATAAACATACATCATCCACACACATAGATGCAGAAATACAATAACAAGGAATCTATTCAATTCCAAAAAGAACATAAACAAATTTTACAGTCTCTCTCAAGAAATTTGAGAGTATTCTTCTTCATTTCAACAAAAATTCCAACAAAACTTGCTTTGACCATAGATTAAATTGATTTATACATGAATTGGCTTCTTAAGCCTTCCCTCCTTTCTAATATAGTGATTTCACATCTCAAAAAGACAATCCTATCACTAATCTATCACAATAAATGCTCATTTACAATTTAGATATGAGTCGACGCTCAAAATCTATATAATCTACGGTCATTAAAGGAAATTACAACTTTTTGGCATACATACAATGGCTTTAGTCTTTAGATCTCAAGGGATCTTTAATTACAAAGGTTTCAAAATTAAATGACCCGACTTCCTTGGAATAAAAAATAGTTAATGCACGTTGTGTTGTATGTTGAGTCACCTTCCACCATGCTTCATTAATTGATGACAATGATGCTCCTGCATCGGATTCCATCATCTGGATCTGATTTTTCACAATCTTTCATGTAGTACCCTCTATCCTGATGCCTCTAAATTCTCCTTACTAAGAAAATTCAAATTTTTGATACCATTCTTATGAACAAAGAACATAATGAACACACATGCAATTAATAGGAAACATGCATAACTATAAAAGATACATTAAAAAAATAATGGACATTAATTAACGACAACAATCATGTCATAAACATATAGTAGAGATAAATTAAATAATGGAATATAAATTATAGAGAACTACAAAACTTATTTTTTAAATAATCAGTCCACCAACTGGCTATAGACGTTGAATGTTCCACCAAACCATAGGCTCTATTTCACATAAAATATTTGCAGCATGCCACCCTTGATTTGAGGCTATGAATCCACAAGGACGAGTCATGGGCTGAATCCGAGTTCCCAAATCAAACAATAATCAACTCTCATAGTTTCTCAACTACACAAAAATTCTAGTTTACTAGCTCTATCTTTCCCCTTCATCCTACATAACCCGAAGAGATGAAACCCCTTCTCTGGAATGCAGTCCCTCGAGTTATTCCACCTCTTTCCAGGGATCTCAATTCTATTAGTTAGTAAATATTAATGATGGAAACTCCAAGGATTCTAATTTGTGGACATCATTTTCACAACTATCACCAATCTCATGCACATCGACATCAATTCCTTGCTGGAATACCAGTAGTTCCTACAACCAACCAAACATGACTCACTACCTCAATCCATTCATTTTCCATTCCCAAAACCCTGGATCAAGAGTGAGAAATAATGATTGAATGAAGAACAAAAATAAGTCACCCTAAATGGCCAATAATGTAACCACCAAATAACCTCCAAACAACCCAAAAGAAGGATTTAAATAATAACATCAAAGGTATAATGTGGCCTCCCCAAGAATCTCAAGTAAAAACCCCCCTTTTCCCACTAAAACATGGATGGGTAAAATAAAATGTAATAAAATACTTAGCCCCTCAACCCCCTCTCTTGTGGAATCATAACCCCCTAAAATTTTGTCCTTGTCTATCTTGTAGCTAGTGATGTATTTTATTATTAAAAATATTCAAAGTATTACATTTCCTAGTCTCTCCATCCTTTTCAACTTTATAGGAACTCGATCCTTTCCAGCTAATAAAAAAATAAATTATTTAATATGGAGATCAAAACCGGGGTATTACATCATTGTTTCCTGTTATCAACATATCATCTACATACACTACAAGATATACAACATTTTTTCCAACTTTCTTGACAAACAGAGTTGCATCATCGAGAGTGCTTGAAATTCAATCTTAGAAGATGCTCAATTAGCTCTTCATACTAGGATCATAGTTCTTTGTTCAAGCCGTATAAGGATTTGATGAGTTGAATACTTTTTTTTTCTTGTCCCTTCACATCAAAACCTTTTGGCTGAGACATGAATACAATCTCTTTCCATTCTCCATTCAATAAAGAAGTCTTTACATCCATTTTATGAAATTTCCATCCATTATATGTTTCCAAGGAAAATAGAGTACAAGCAGTAGCCCATTTTGATGTGGAGGAAAAAATTTCCTCATAATCAATGTCTTATTTCTATGAAAATCATTTTTCCACGAACCTCGCTTTGTGTTTTTCAAGTGAACCATATTATTTATACTTGTTTTTGAAGACCGAATTGCAGCCAATTGGTTTGGTTCTAAATGGAGAGTCCACCAACTTCCATGTCCCATTCTTGATGAGATCTTCATAATCCTTCTACATGTCTTCTTTCCACTTATCCTGAGAAGTTTCTTCTTCAAAGGAAGTTGGTTCAAATTAGATCAATTCAAAACACATTCATATGAAACAACCATATCATCTACACCACCTGATTATGAATTATCTACATCACCTCCATCTTGTCTGGTTGAATTTTTGGTTCCTGTATTTCCAACCTCATCAGGATGAACACTTTCAAGTTTCTTTATCAACCACTTAGGTGGACCTTTCTGAGATGGTCTGGTTTTCTTAGCTAATTGAGACGGTCTTAAATTCTCATCAAGGTTCATCCTTTTAATCCTCTCAATCACATCATCCAAATGAACTTCAGTTTCTGATGAAGTGGTTGGAACTTCTTCGTGAGGGGGAGATGGTGCTTCAAAAGGATATTCCAAATATTGATACAAGATAGGGATCCCCCCTTCAAGATGTGGAATCTTATCATAAAATTCATGATATGTATTTTCATGGGTGAATCTATCTAGATGATCAAGCTACCACTCAATAGTTTTGTCATTCTTGGAGGATTCAAGGAAAATTACATCTCTAGAAAGAATGAATTTCTTGTTTACCTTATCATAAATATTATATACCTTGGTGGTATTTGAGTACCCCAAGAATATGCAATTCCAACTCCTTGCATCAATCTTGTTTATTTTCTCCTTAGGAATTAAGGCATAGCGGGTGGAACTAAAGACCTTGAAATGCCTCACCGAAGGGATGCATCCATACCACATTTCATGAGTATTATTTCTAAGAGTATGATATTGACATTGTTTTTTCACATAAACTACACATAGAATTGTATCATCCTAAAACATCAATTTCATATTTTTGAAAAACATCATGGAACAAACCATGTTTAAGAGAGTCGTGTTCATTCTTTCAGCTACATCATTCTATTGAGGATTGCATGGAATAGTGGTTTGATGCTTGATCCCATGTTGGTGAAGATAGTTTTAAAATTTATTATATGTATATCATCTTCCATTATCAATAAGAAGAGAGCCAACATGAGACTAAGCTTAATTTCGGATCCATATATGAAAATTTTTAGAAGTTTCATAGTTCTATTATTTATCTTTCAACAAGTAGACCCAAAACATCCTAGTGTAGTTATCAATAAAATTCATGATATATATATTTCCATTAGAATACGGAACATGCATGGGGCCACACAAATCATAATGTATCAACTCTAGTTTTCTACATGCTCTCGAAGTAGAATAATGAAATAATTGCTTACTATGTTTTCCAAGGATACAATCCTCACATTGCTTTAAATTCATTAGAATGGTGGGAAAACGAGAAACACCATTATTTTTCAACAAAATAAGGATGTCATAACTAATGTGTCCAAATCTAGCATGCCATAAGAGACTATATGGAAGTGTACCTTCAACGTGGTGAGAGAGGTGTGAAAAATTCTATGCATGAGAAGATGTCCCTTTCAACTTCAAGAATCTTCAATCCTCCACTCCTATCATAATGACCATGTTGTCAGAACCCTTCCTTCTTTCAACTTGTCCACTAAAGATATGAATAAAGTATCCTTGATGTCGAATGTGCATAAGAGACAACAAGATCCTTTACATCTCAGGAATATAGAGCACGTCATGAAGAAGAAAATATGAGAGTCCAAACAATTTAATCCTAATGATGATAATTCTTGAAGGATCGATACTTGATTTACGTGAAAAATAAACTATGTCATCTACATTTTCATTGAAATATTCAAATAAGTCTCTCTAGAAGGTCACGTGGCATGTTCCGCATGTGTCAAGTAACCATTCATCTCTCCAAGAAGCAAATTAAGTGTTAAACAAATATTCAATTACTCGGATATTGCAATGCACAACAATATAATGAGTAGATTCAATTTCTTTACCTTTCACTGGGTCTAATGCTTTACCTTTGTCTTCTTTACTATATGTTTTCTCTAATTTTATCCCAAGGGATTTTGTATATCTTTGCCTCATGTCCATTCTTTTTGCAACATGTAGTGAAGATCATATCTCTTATGGGTTGTGAGAGAAATGTCTTTTTGTAGTCCATTTCCACCCTTGTTTCTAGATATCCCCTTTGCTACTCTAATGCCACTATCAGGCTAGGTATGAGTATAGGAATAAGCAACTCCACAAATGATTATTTCATTAATGAGAGACATACATAAATACATTGAGGATATGAATCTTGATTTCATATTTCAAGAACTTTGATGACTCTTGACATTCACCCATGACTCTTTATATTTTTAATTTAGCATTTACAACACTATTTACAAAATATAAGGATTAGGTATTCAAGAGGTAGATTTTGTCCCATATGTCTTCCCATTCTTTTCATCAACTTCATTTTCTCTTATTTTTTCATGTAATCATGATTTTTCTCATTCTTTTCTAGATTTTGTTCCATATGCCTTCCCATTCTTTTCATCAACTTCATTATCTCTTTTTTTTTCATGTAATCATGATTTTTCTCATTCTTTTCATTTATATCTATTGGGATTATATTATCATTTATAAAAAAAAATTGCATCTCATGTTCAAAGAATTAGGAAGTTGAAATCCAATGCTAAAATTTCACAAGAAAGAAACCTAATCCCACAAGTGATAACCCAAATTTCAATATCCCAAATACAAAATTTGAAAAGTAATAAGTTAAATTCTAATATCCCAAATTTGAAAAATAATTAACCAAGTTTCCTTTTCTTTTTTCTTTCTTTCCTTTACCTTCTCTTTTTTTTAAAAGTAATTCCAATATAAATGATAAAAAATTGCTATATATATATATATATATAACACTTTCACTAAACATTTTGTTTTATTTAGATTTAATCATATTGAGAATATTGGTGGGTGAATTTAACTCTTTGAGAGTTAATTTAATTATGTCCTAAGAGGTTGTGAGGTGAAAGTCATTGAAACATGTTAAGGGATTGTGTTAGACATCTCAAATCCAACCATGTTAAGGGTTGGTGCGATTAAGGGATGGTGTTGTCCAGGATGGGTGTAATCCCTAGATAATGTTGTGGCAATTATTATGCCTATTATTAATGGACTCATCTTCAAGTATAATTTTTAAGAATATAATAAAATATAATTTGTAGGAATATAATAATTTCATTATCAAAATCACTTATCATAAAATTTCAATATAGTCAAAATCATAATAATAAAAGAAAAAAAAATAGCATTGTAATTCTTTGCACTATATTCTTCAAATTGGTATTTTTATTTTTCTTGATAATGAAGTATGTATAAATTGACTGCATTTGTTTGTTTTCCTAAAAACAATAGCTATCTCTGAAAATTAGATACCAAATATTTACTTACTACATGTCCATCACCATAGATCCATCTTAAGTTTGAATCTATAAGTATCGAGAGGAATCAAGGTGTAATTTTTTTCATGATTTAAAATGAATTTATACTATACTAAAGAGAAAAATAACAATATTTATATGTAAATATCATATTTATAGTATTTTTATTTTTATGTAAATATAAATCTCTCTTTTTAACTTTCTATATATTAAAGTTAGCAAGTAAGAATTACTTATGTTACAACATTTTCATTTTAATGAGTTGTAAAATAGCTAAATACTCCTAATTAATAAATATTGTTTAATAATTTTTTAAAATATAAATAGAAAAATAATATAACTTTTTAAAATGTTATTTTTTTCAAAATAAAATTTCTAAAACAAATTAATCATATAAAATTAAAAAAAAAAACAGATAAAATTGTTATCAATTTTTATATTTTTCCAATAAAAATTTTCAATGACATCCTCATGTCCCTATTAAGTAATCATTATCCAATGACATCCTCTATACTTTACTTTGATTTGATAAAATTGCCTTTATGTAAACAGCCCCATATTTAATTAGGCTCCAACCTTAGAATTGATAAGCTAGCCTATGAATGTGGAATCCAAATCTTCAATATTATGTTAAGGAATTCCATTCAACTATGTTTTCTTATGATATTCATTATAATAAAGGTGGTGGTGTTTTTTTTTATGATATTCATTATAAATAAAGGTATATGGAAAAGATATGGTGTTTTTATTTTATTTATTTATTTATTTATTTATATATATAATTATTTTTTTAAATATATTTTAAAAAAAATATTGAGTATTTTCTTTTATTTCGAGGATTTCGAGGATAGTATGAAAGGTAAACTAAATTTTGTAGAAAACCTAATCTTTTAGGATAGTTTACTTATTTAAGAGCTCAATCTATCTCATTTAAATAAATTAAACCCTAGTAAATAAAAACACTCATCAACACAAACCACTCACTATATATATATATATATATATATATATAATTTTACTCTTATATTAATCTATTTAGATCCTAACTATAACTCCTTATTTTAATTTTTTTTTTTTTTAATATTTTACTTAACGAAGAGATACATAAATATGGATATCAATTAGTCAAAACTAATGCATTGTTGTCGGCCTTCTGCATTCAATGAACTATGCCTTTGTATGTTCATGAAAATAGTTGTTATGGCTTTTGATTCATGGAAGTGCATTGTTTAATCTAGAAGCTAAAGTTACATCAATGACTTCTGGTCCAAAGTTGTTAAGTTTGTGCTTTCGGTGGCGGTTCTATATCCTTCAACCAAAGTTGATGCTTCATCAAAAGACGCAGGAAGGAGATTATTAATGTGTAACGAAATCCCGTAAAAGGATCTGTAACTCTCGTAAGATACCTGTAATTGCTGAGTCTCACAGACATAACAATAAGAGACGAATGAAAGCTGACCGAGATGACATCACTGAATTTGAAAGAGCCTTGTGAGCACCTGTAAATAGTTTGATTGTTAAACAAGCAACCGAGTTTCAGCCGTATCATCGTGATGTAGCTGAGGGAAGAAAGAATATTGATGGAAGGGGCCCTCTCTTCCAAAAGTCTGTCTGTCTTGCACTTTGCATCTCTTTAATAAAGACTGATGTGCTCCGTTTCCATTTCGTATTCAGTTGAGCTGAGCTGGATTGAGCATGACCTTTACTTTAAATTTCTTTTGGATGGATATGTCAAAGAAAGATTATGTATGAATAAAAGTAGCATAAGAAATTTCATGGTAGTCTATATAATAATAATAATAATAATTTATTTTTAAGGTTACAGAAAAGTTTATGAAGGTATACATATCCTATTCTCTTTTTTGGATTTGAACCTATAATATCTTAAGAGGAAACGCATGTTCTTAACCATTAGGCCCGCTCAAGTTGTATTGCAACAGAACATTCCGTTTTGGTTATGCATGCAGTATAAGTACGTTAAGTTATCCATATTGTGATCTAAAAAAAATTGAACCCTCTTAGGTTATCCATAAGTACGTTAGCTTATACATCTATGAATTTGAACCCTCTTAGATTTTGATAAATGTAGGGTTAAGATGAATTTAGATAAACTTCATTTTCTTTTGCGTGATTGTTTTATATAT
>ML828195.1:0-15514 GCA_009831015.1 Picea engelmannii | reverse complement strand
AGTCAGTTAAATGAAGACTAGTTGACTAGTTAACTCAGCTAGGTGGCAATTCACTCTCGTAACTGCCTGAGAGACTAGACTAGGTGGCAGTTTACTCCTGTAACTGTTGGTATGTGTTCAAATCACTCTAGATCACCATTATGGTTCATTAGTTACTCATGTATCCTATATCTATTGTAAATTATTCACTCTTTTGAGTGTGGAGTACGATTAATGAGAATTCTTCCATTATTTCTATCTTGCTTCTTCTTTCTCAATTTCTCTCTGCAAATGTGTGTATTATTTTCTAGATAGATCTATTCTATGCAGGTTGAAAACATTTACAATGAAGGCCCCACCAACACCTGATTGCAATCATGGATGTACTGACATGGTCATATATTGACATGACATTTTTTATGTAGCACTACTAACATAGCACTTTTATGATGTGGCACTCTACTGACATGGCACTCTGATGATGTGGCATTGTTGATATGGCACTCTATTAATGTGACACTCTGTTGATGTGGCACTCTACTGACGTGGAAATTTATTAACATGGATATTTCTAATGTAACACTCTGTTGAAGTGGAACTATTGATGTGGCACTCTAATAACATCGCACACAAAGGAAATGCCATGTCACCTCTCCAACTGCTTGGCCCTGCCTCAGATATCCTGGATTTATATGATCCTAAATAGACATAGTTCCATCATGTGCCTAGGTTACATCCATCCAGATATGGATTTTACTATAAACAACACTTGAGAGGAATTCATGAATTTTTGGATCCAAGGTTCCCCTACACTGGGGTTTTCATGCAAACCCCTAAGGTTCGGGGCCACCTCCCTGTATAAGATTGACTTCCACAGGAGCTGAAGTGGCTCATGGGATCCCACAGACCCCTGTGATTACCTCACCCATATACTACTCAAACAAACAGGCACAAAATTAAAATCCATGAGGGCCCTTTTCCTCCTGACTACTTTTGCATGTGACCACAACTTAGGACCAAGTGCTTAGTGAAAGGGGTATTCGGCGCTCCAGAGTTCCTCCACTCCAACCTCAACAACAGACTTCTCCCAAATATCCAAACCATTGGACTCCCGAAGAGTTAAATTATCAATGGTCCACACTCCTCCCTTGATCAACGGTCTATGTTTACTCCGAGCTCCAAGAGATTTACCTAATCTGACAATCCACTCCAATTCACCAGAGTTACTACTAGTCAAATCCAGTGATAAAGTGACTTGACCGGTAGGCATAGTCTTACCCTATACTTTCACTTCTTCAATGTCAAATTTAAGAATTTTGATCGGATGACGGATAGGAATCCATATCCCTTACACGATCTACGAATGATAATGACTTAGGGGCTTCGGGCTTCGAGATTTTATGCTCCAAGATTTCTAAGGGATATAAATCTTGAATAACTTGGAGATATATGAATCTCTCTTGTCCACTGATCCGAATTTTATGAGCAGAACAAAATGACTACATATTATTAACAGGTGCTTAACACAAAATAACAGAGATACAGTAAAATTGGTTTTCTATTCAATAAGGAAATAAGTTGAAACTGTAAAATGCAGCGGAAACAAGCTTGTTGGAATGGTGGCAGTGTATCTCTGAGAAGAGATGTGACAGTTGTGCTCATTTGCAAGAATATGATTAAAATGAGGCTCTGAAGGCCTTTTTACAATAAACAAAAATTCTAAAAACCTAACCCTAGGAGATGAAGCGCAAAAAGTCATGTGGGCCCCATTTGGATAAGATAGTACATCAACATCCCAGGGTCGTAACTTTTGCATACGATCTATGTTTTAGGCGTATGATAGCACATTGGAAAGGTATCATTGAGGAGATTAATTTTGGTGGATCATTCATTCCTTTATCTATAATTGAGAAACTCATTCCCAAAAAACCTTCATTTAGGCCCTCAAAATGGCCCTGGAAGTTAAAACTGCTAAAAATAGTAAATTGCCAAAATTGTCATAAAACTATTTTGAGCCAGTTGGAAAAGGTGGGTGGTCATTGATATCCACCTGGATCAATCCTCCCTCATTTGGAATAAATTGTCTCCATTGCGTTGAGTACCCCCATCAGACGAGGAAATTTCTACTGAATTTGGCCCCGGATGAGCCACTTGCCTTGGTGCAGGAGTTTCCCTGCTTTGACGACTCGATAAAGTTGGATCCTTTGTTGTCAAGTGACCTTGATCTATGTGTCCACAATATGGTCATTGGATTCCTTTTGTATGCAGTCAGGGTTGATCTATGTTGGTGTTAGCTTCTCTGCTACGTCTGAGGTGTCCAATAATGGTAGGAAATAAGGGCGAAGGAGATCTGCGTTGAACACTGGATGAGGGCCAAACAAAGGAAGAATGTTGAGCTCAAAATAATTATCTCCCATGGCCTTGGTGATGATTTACAACCCATAACGGAGTGGTAGAATCTTCCAATGGGGTCTTGTAAGGCGTTCTTTCTACAAGTGCAACCAAACTTTGTCGCCCACCTGAAACTTATGGGGCACCCGATGTTGATCATGGCATTGCTTGTACTTGTCATTGGACTTCTGTAGGATATCTTGAACCTATTGGTAGATGTGTTGGATCTGCTCAATGAACCGGTTGGATTGTTCATCTTCAATTGGATCAGGATATGAGTCGGTCAAGGTGACTCCAAGGGGAAGTGAAACAACTATGGGACTCAATGGCTGGAATCCTAACCCCACCTGAAATGGGTTGTGGTCGATTTAGCTATGCAGGGCTCGATTGTAGCTATGTTGAACATAGGGAAGGCTATCATCCCATGTGTGAGGGTTCCTTGAATTATACATGCGAAGGATATGCACAATCATTCGATTGACGACCTCGGTTTGGCCATCTGTCTGGGGGTGGAAGGTTGTGGATTTGGTGATCTTGGTGTCCAGCAGTGACCAGAGGCTTGACCAAAATGTGCTGATAAATCGACTGTCTCGATCTAAGACAATGGTTTTTGGGATTCCAAAATGTACCCAGACACGTTCAAAGAAGAGCTTGGCAGTGGCCTCTGTTGTGATGTTATTCTTGCAGGCAACCAGAATCACCATCTTAGAAAAGTGATCAACAACCACAAAAACACAGTCATTTCCCCGCTTGGTGGATGAGAGGCCCAACATGTAGTCCATTGAGATGGATTCCTATGGCCTGTAAGGAGTAGGAAGAGGGGTGTGCAGGCCTTGTTTATTAGGGGTCGGTTTGGCAATAGCACAGGCAGTGCAAGACCCGATATACTTGTTGACCTCCTCTCAAATTTTTGGCCAGTAGAAATTTTTTCGTAGCATCACCATTGTATTTTTTATTCCGAAGTGTCCTGCCACCTGACTCTAGTGGGATTCCCAAATCAGCTTCACTCTCTCTATTGATGGAACACAGATATGGCCCAGACGACACAACAACCCATCCTGAAGATGGAAATTATCGACAGTTGCGTTTGCACCCAACATTTGGTAGGTGGTGGCGAAGTCTGGGTCTGTCTCATAGACTTGGAGCCATCCAGAGGTCTCATGGCCACAATAATCTAACACTGTGGTAAGTGTCGCGACTGGCGGTCTGTTGAGGCAATCTACGATGCGATTAGTGCTTCATGTTTTATAATTGATGTTGACGTGTAATTTTTGCAAGTATGTGGACCACTTTTGATGGTGATCATTTTGCAATTTTCCTTGTGTCTGCACGAACTGCAGTGGCTTATGATCAGTGTGGATGACTATCTCCTTCCCAATAATGTAATGTCTCTGTTGGCGGCAGGCTTGCACAATGGAGTACATTTCTTTTTCGTAAGTAGGGTACTTACGGACAACATCTAATAGTGTCCCACTATCATAGACCACGGGGTGGTCATGCTAATTGAAAATGGCCCCCACCGCATATTCTAAAGAATCTGTCTTGATATCAAAGGGCTATTGCAGGTCTGGTAGTGAAAGTATTGGGACTGAGCACAAGCGTTGCTTCAAATCGACAAACACTTTTTTTTGGGACCGACCCCACACAAATTTTTCCTTACCACCACCCCTGGTTATTTGGATAAGGGCCTATGCAATATGGGAGAATCCCAACACTAACATGAGGTAGAAATTGGCAAGGCCTAAGAAGCTTCGAAGCTCAGTGAGTGTGGTTGGGGTTGGCCAGTCATGGATGACTTGGATCTTCCCTGGATCCACATGTATGCCATACTGGTCAATTATGTAGCCCAGGTAATGGACCCTTTCCATGCCGAAGGAGATTTTTTTCAAGTTGGCATATAGTTTGTGTTGTCGCAGGATGTGTAGAACCTGTTCAATATGTTGCAAGTGTTTGTCCCAAGTCTTGTTGTAAATGAGAATTTCATCCAGATACACCACTACAAAAGTATTGGTGAATGGTCGCAGGATATCGTCCATCATCCTCATGAAAGTGGCTGGAGCATTTGTCAAACCAAAGGGCATGACCAACCATTCAAAAAGGCCTTTCTTTGACTTGAAGGCAGTTTTCCATACATTTGTTTGTTCTATTGGGACCAGGTGGTAGTGATACTTCAGATCAATCTTATTGAAGTATTTTCCCCCCGTGAGTTGATCAAGGAGGTCGTCGATTCGGGGAATCGGGTACCATTTTCTAACTATGATTTTATTCAAAGCCCGATAATCAATGCAGAGTCTCGAGGTTCCATCTTTATTTTGTATGAGCATGATTGGGCTCCTGCAAGGTGATGAGATGGGATGGATGTGCCCCTTGTGGAGCAGTTCTTGGATCTTTCACTTGATCTCCTCATTCTCTAATAGAGAGCAGTGATAGACTGGCCCATTGGGTAGCAGTGTGTCGGGGGTCAGATCGATGGGGTTCTTGACCTAGCAATGCAGAGGTACCTCGGTAGGTGAGGAGAAGATATTTGAGTATTCTTCCACAACCTTATATACTTGCTTCTGCTGTGTGGAGAGGTCGGTCGCAGAGACCCTAGATGTGGATGTGATCTTTCGCTTATTCTAAGAGAGAATCATGAAGAATAAAAACTTCCCCTTCTGAGAGATGGCCTTCCTTCATTTCTTAGCAGAGATCAAGGAAATAACACTAGGTGGGACTACCTCGGTTATCCTGTACAATTTCTTATTCAAAGTAATAATAACACTATGAGGCCTAGAATCATATACAACATGACATTTCCATAAATAAGGTTGGCCCAAAAGAACATAGAGGAGAAACATCACACAATACCTCATCTTTGAAGGGCTTGATGTCATACAACAGTCGACACTGTTGGCTGACGCGGAGATCGCTTCCTTAGCAGAGCCATCCAATGGTGTAGGGTTGTGGGTGCAGTGTTGTCGACAAAGACAGTCTCTTGATGACCTCTGCTGAGATGAGGTTCTTATAGATACCGCTATCCATGATGAAGTGCAATGGGGTGCCTTTCACCCACATATGTGAATGGAAGAGGCATTCTCCCTCTTCTGACTCGTCTGGCTCACCAAGCTAGAGCTTGGTGGTAGCAACAGTGGCACTAGGTTATGCATAAATGATCTACCTTCCCTTTTCTAGTTATGGCTCAGAGTCTGAACCTGCATCTGATTCAGAGGCTCTCACTTCAGCCACCAATGACTTCTTTGAGCGGTAGTCAGCATTTTTATTCCAAGGGCTCTTATAGAAGTCGCACCACTTCCTGATATCCTTCTTTGTCTTTCTGGTGTCTTTCTTTGCTTGCGGCTTGGACTGGTTGTCCTGATACTATCCATATTTTCTTTGTCCTTTGTTCTATGGGTTGGGGCTGCCCTTTCCTAGCTTTTTTTGTGAGGGGTTCCCAGGCCCAAATTGTTGTGTCTTTTGTTTGATCTTTTGCTCGATTTTGATGGCATATCGGTAGATCGCACCCAAGGATGAGATGTCCAAAAATTCCATTTCGGTCTAGATGTATCTATGCAGAGCGTCGTGATACTTGAGTACCAGATGTCGCTCCGAATATTTGATATCCATATTGGTGCGTAAGGTATGAAAGACATTCGTGAAATCTAGCACTGCTTGGTCTCTTTCTTGTCGTCGTGTGGCCCATTTGGTATACAATCCGTCATAACTTCCGACAAGGTAGTATTGTTCCTTAATAGCATCCCTGAAGGAATCCCAGGTGGTTGTGACTGTAAATAATGAGGGTTCCTCTATTTCCTTTTGCTCAGAGAAATTTTCCCACCAATCTTTTACATGGGGAACGAATTTAAGGAACACAAAAGTAATATTTTCTCTATTTGAAAAGTTATGGACATAAAAATACCCTTCTAGTATATTCAACCACTTATCTTCAAAATCTGCCTCTATATGACCTTAAAATATAGGAATATCGAATTTTATTTGTACCTTTAAGGGGGTGGCAACTCCACTCAAAGAAGATGTGTCGTCTGTTGGTAGCCGTCGAAGGATTTGCATTAAACTATCCATCATCTCATTCCTTTTTTGTGTGAGGGATTCCTCAATCAACAGTTTGAAAGGATCTCTTGTCCCATCATATTTATTTTCTCCTGCCATGATAGGTCGCTTGGGTGTGCGAGAGATTTTTTCCTCAAGAGAAACAAGCTCGAGACCCAACTCTTTGTACTCCAACCTCGTTGAGGACATGCATTAAGACGACAAGGAGCAGACTGTTTTGACACCACTGATCCGGATTTTATAAGTAGAACAGAATGAATACAAATTATTAACAGATTCTTAACACAAAATAACAGAGATACAATAAAACTGGTTTTCTATTCAATAAGGAAATAAGCTAAAACTGTAAAATGCAGCTGAAACAAGCTTGTTGGAATGGTGGCAGCGTATCTCTGAGAAGAGATGTGACGGTTGTGCTCATTCGCAAGAAGATGATTACAATGAGGATTTGAAGGCATTTTTACAATAAACAAGAATTCCAAAAACCATAGACATCCAAAAACCTAACCCTAGGAGATGAAGCGCCAAAAGTCATGTGGGCCCCATTTGGGTAAGTTAGTACATCAACTTCCTGGGGTTGTAACTTTTGCATATGATCTCTGTTTTAGGCGTATGATAACCCATTGGAAAGGTATCATTGAGGAGATTCATTTTGAGTGCTCAATCATGACTTCAAATATCATTGAGAAGCTTGATCCCGAAAAAACTTCATTTAGGCCCTCAAAATGGCCCCGGAAGTTAAAACTGCTAAAAATAGTAAATTGCCAAAATTGTCATAAAACTGTTTTGAGCCAGTTGGAAAAAGTGGGTGGCCACCGATATCCACCTAGATCATCCACCCGACCTATGACTAAGATTAAATTATGGCTTCATAGCGTTGAGGCTTCGCGCCTCCCAACGACAACTAATCGCTCCAAACTATTGAAGTGGTGAAGTCTAAAGGACTTAGGACCTAATGAACATGATCCTCAAATGAAGGATTTCTCCACTTTATTGAGTTCCTACTTGGAACTTTACACTTGTTATTTCTCCTGAGCTTCGCCCACTTCGATGAAGTGAACCCTGACACACACTTGTGTGTCTCCCCTGAGCTTAGACCCTTGGAACTTTATGGGCCAACGCACTCCTTGCGCTAACTCTCCTGAGATTGGGACCTTTAAAAGTCACTTGCACACTCCTTGCACTTTCTCTGTGAAGAAATGTAATTGTCTCTCCTATGATTCTTAACCTTTAAAAGGGGGTGACCTTTGCACACCTTGCGTTGGCACTGTACACTCCTTACACGAAGACTACCAGAAGAGAAAAAATTGAAACTTAAGAAAAACCATAAATTCATTCAATAAACATACATCATCCACACACATAGATGCAGAAATACAATAACAAGGAATCTATTCAATTCCAAAAAGAACATAAACAAATTTTACAGTCTCTCTCAAGAAATTTGAGAGTATTCTTCTTCATTTCAACAAAAATTCCAACAAAACTTGCTTTGACCATAGATTAAATTGATTTATACATGAATTGGCTTCTTAAGCCTTCCCTCCTTTCTAATATAGTGATTTCACATCTCAAAAAGACAATCCTATCACTAATCTATCACAATAAATGCTCATTTACAATTTAGATATGAGTCGACGCTCAAAATCTATATAATCTACGGTCATTAAAGGAAATTACAACTTTTTGGCATACATACAATGGCTTTAGTCTTTAGATCTCAAGGGATCTTTAATTACAAAGGTTTCAAAATTAAATGACCCGACTTCCTTGGAATAAAAAATAGTTAATGCACGTTGTGTTGTATGTTGAGTCACCTTCCACCATGCTTCATTAATTGATGACAATGATGCTCCTGCATCGGATTCCATCATCTGGATCTGATTTTTCACAATCTTTCATGTAGTACCCTCTATCCTGATGCCTCTAAATTCTCCTTACTAAGAAAATTCAAATTTTTGATACCATTCTTATGAACAAAGAACATAATGAACACACATGCAATTAATAGGAAACATGCATAACTATAAAAGATACATTAAAAAAATAATGGACATTAATTAACGACAACAATCATGTCATAAACATATAGTAGAGATAAATTAAATAATGGAATATAAATTATAGAGAACTACAAAACTTATTTTTTAAATAATCAGTCCACCAACTGGCTATAGACGTTGAATGTTCCACCAAACCATAGGCTCTATTTCACATAAAATATTTGCAGCATGCCACCCTTGATTTGAGGCTATGAATCCACAAGGACGAGTCATGGGCTGAATCCGAGTTCCCAAATCAAACAATAATCAACTCTCATAGTTTCTCAACTACACAAAAATTCTAGTTTACTAGCTCTATCTTTCCCCTTCATCCTACATAACCCGAAGAGATGAAACCCCTTCTCTGGAATGCAGTCCCTCGAGTTATTCCACCTCTTTCCAGGGATCTCAATTCTATTAGTTAGTAAATATTAATGATGGAAACTCCAAGGATTCTAATTTGTGGACATCATTTTCACAACTATCACCAATCTCATGCACATCGACATCAATTCCTTGCTGGAATACCAGTAGTTCCTACAACCAACCAAACATGACTCACTACCTCAATCCATTCATTTTCCATTCCCAAAACCCTGGATCAAGAGTGAGAAATAATGATTGAATGAAGAACAAAAATAAGTCACCCTAAATGGCCAATAATGTAACCACCAAATAACCTCCAAACAACCCAAAAGAAGGATTTAAATAATAACATCAAAGGTATAATGTGGCCTCCCCAAGAATCTCAAGTAAAAACCCCCCTTTTCCCACTAAAACATGGATGGGTAAAATAAAATGTAATAAAATACTTAGCCCCTCAACCCCCTCTCTTGTGGAATCATAACCCCCTAAAATTTTGTCCTTGTCTATCTTGTAGCTAGTGATGTATTTTATTATTAAAAATATTCAAAGTATTACATTTCCTAGTCTCTCCATCCTTTTCAACTTTATAGGAACTCGATCCTTTCCAGCTAATAAAAAAATAAATTATTTAATATGGAGATCAAAACCGGGGTATTACATCATTGTTTCCTGTTATCAACATATCATCTACATACACTACAAGATATACAACATTTTTTCCAACTTTCTTGACAAACAGAGTTGCATCATCGAGAGTGCTTGAAATTCAATCTTAGAAGATGCTCAATTAGCTCTTCATACTAGGATCATAGTTCTTTGTTCAAGCCGTATAAGGATTTGATGAGTTGAATACTTTTTTTTTCTTGTCCCTTCACATCAAAACCTTTTGGCTGAGACATGAATACAATCTCTTTCCATTCTCCATTCAATAAAGAAGTCTTTACATCCATTTTATGAAATTTCCATCCATTATATGTTTCCAAGGAAAATAGAGTACAAGCAGTAGCCCATTTTGATGTGGAGGAAAAAATTTCCTCATAATCAATGTCTTATTTCTATGAAAATCATTTTTCCACGAACCTCGCTTTGTGTTTTTCAAGTGAACCATATTATTTATACTTGTTTTTGAAGACCGAATTGCAGCCAATTGGTTTGGTTCTAAATGGAGAGTCCACCAACTTCCATGTCCCATTCTTGATGAGATCTTCATAATCCTTCTACATGTCTTCTTTCCACTTATCCTGAGAAGTTTCTTCTTCAAAGGAAGTTGGTTCAAATTAGATCAATTCAAAACACATTCATATGAAACAACCATATCATCTACACCACCTGATTATGAATTATCTACATCACCTCCATCTTGTCTGGTTGAATTTTTGGTTCCTGTATTTCCAACCTCATCAGGATGAACACTTTCAAGTTTCTTTATCAACCACTTAGGTGGACCTTTCTGAGATGGTCTGGTTTTCTTAGCTAATTGAGACGGTCTTAAATTCTCATCAAGGTTCATCCTTTTAATCCTCTCAATCACATCATCCAAATGAACTTCAGTTTCTGATGAAGTGGTTGGAACTTCTTCGTGAGGGGGAGATGGTGCTTCAAAAGGATATTCCAAATATTGATACAAGATAGGGATCCCCCCTTCAAGATGTGGAATCTTATCATAAAATTCATGATATGTATTTTCATGGGTGAATCTATCTAGATGATCAAGCTACCACTCAATAGTTTTGTCATTCTTGGAGGATTCAAGGAAAATTACATCTCTAGAAAGAATGAATTTCTTGTTTACCTTATCATAAATATTATATACCTTGGTGGTATTTGAGTACCCCAAGAATATGCAATTCCAACTCCTTGCATCAATCTTGTTTATTTTCTCCTTAGGAATTAAGGCATAGCGGGTGGAACTAAAGACCTTGAAATGCCTCACCGAAGGGATGCATCCATACCACATTTCATGAGTATTATTTCTAAGAGTATGATATTGACATTGTTTTTTCACATAAACTACACATAGAATTGTATCATCCTAAAACATCAATTTCATATTTTTGAAAAACATCATGGAACAAACCATGTTTAAGAGAGTCGTGTTCATTCTTTCAGCTACATCATTCTATTGAGGATTGCATGGAATAGTGGTTTGATGCTTGATCCCATGTTGGTGAAGATAGTTTTAAAATTTATTATATGTATATCATCTTCCATTATCAATAAGAAGAGAGCCAACATGAGACTAAGCTTAATTTCGGATCCATATATGAAAATTTTTAGAAGTTTCATAGTTCTATTATTTATCTTTCAACAAGTAGACCCAAAACATCCTAGTGTAGTTATCAATAAAATTCATGATATATATATTTCCATTAGAATACGGAACATGCATGGGGCCACACAAATCATAATGTATCAACTCTAGTTTTCTACATGCTCTCGAAGTAGAATAATGAAATAATTGCTTACTATGTTTTCCAAGGATACAATCCTCACATTGCTTTAAATTCATTAGAATGGTGGGAAAACGAGAAACACCATTATTTTTCAACAAAATAAGGATGTCATAACTAATGTGTCCAAATCTAGCATGCCATAAGAGACTATATGGAAGTGTACCTTCAACGTGGTGAGAGAGGTGTGAAAAATTCTATGCATGAGAAGATGTCCCTTTCAACTTCAAGAATCTTCAATCCTCCACTCCTATCATAATGACCATGTTGTCAGAACCCTTCCTTCTTTCAACTTGTCCACTAAAGATATGAATAAAGTATCCTTGATGTCGAATGTGCATAAGAGACAACAAGATCCTTTACATCTCAGGAATATAGAGCACGTCATGAAGAAGAAAATATGAGAGTCCAAACAATTTAATCCTAATGATGATAATTCTTGAAGGATCGATACTTGATTTACGTGAAAAATAAACTATGTCATCTACATTTTCATTGAAATATTCAAATAAGTCTCTCTAGAAGGTCACGTGGCATGTTCCGCATGTGTCAAGTAACCATTCATCTCTCCAAGAAGCAAATTAAGTGTTAAACAAATATTCAATTACTCGGATATTGCAATGCACAACAATATAATGAGTAGATTCAATTTCTTTACCTTTCACTGGGTCTAATGCTTTACCTTTGTCTTCTTTACTATATGTTTTCTCTAATTTTATCCCAAGGGATTTTGTATATCTTTGCCTCATGTCCATTCTTTTTGCAACATGTAGTGAAGATCATATCTCTTATGGGTTGTGAGAGAAATGTCTTTTTGTAGTCCATTTCCACCCTTGTTTCTAGATATCCCCTTTGCTACTCTAATGCCACTATCAGGCTAGGTATGAGTATAGGAATAAGCAACTCCACAAATGATTATTTCATTAATGAGAGACATACATAAATACATTGAGGATATGAATCTTGATTTCATATTTCAAGAACTTTGATGACTCTTGACATTCACCCATGACTCTTTATATTTTTAATTTAGCATTTACAACACTATTTACAAAATATAAGGATTAGGTATTCAAGAGGTAGATTTTGTCCCATATGTCTTCCCATTCTTTTCATCAACTTCATTTTCTCTTATTTTTTCATGTAATCATGATTTTTCTCATTCTTTTCTAGATTTTGTTCCATATGCCTTCCCATTCTTTTCATCAACTTCATTATCTCTTTTTTTTTCATGTAATCATGATTTTTCTCATTCTTTTCATTTATATCTATTGGGATTATATTATCATTTATAAAAAAAAATTGCATCTCATGTTCAAAGAATTAGGAAGTTGAAATCCAATGCTAAAATTTCACAAGAAAGAAACCTAATCCCACAAGTGATAACCCAAATTTCAATATCCCAAATACAAAATTTGAAAAGTAATAAGTTAAATTCTAATATCCCAAATTTGAAAAATAATTAACCAAGTTTCCTTTTCTTTTTTCTTTCTTTCCTTTACCTTCTCTTTTTTTTAAAAGTAATTCCAATATAAATGATAAAAAATTGCTATATATATATATATATATAACACTTTCACTAAACATTTTGTTTTATTTAGATTTAATCATATTGAGAATATTGGTGGGTGAATTTAACTCTTTGAGAGTTAATTTAATTATGTCCTAAGAGGTTGTGAGGTGAAAGTCATTGAAACATGTTAAGGGATTGTGTTAGACATCTCAAATCCAACCATGTTAAGGGTTGGTGCGATTAAGGGATGGTGTTGTCCAGGATGGGTGTAATCCCTAGATAATGTTGTGGCAATTATTATGCCTATTATTAATGGACTCATCTTCAAGTATAATTTTTAAGAATATAATAAAATATAATTTGTAGGAATATAATAATTTCATTATCAAAATCACTTATCATAAAATTTCAATATAGTCAAAATCATAATAATAAAAGAAAAAAAAATAGCATTGTAATTCTTTGCACTATATTCTTCAAATTGGTATTTTTATTTTTCTTGATAATGAAGTATGTATAAATTGACTGCATTTGTTTGTTTTCCTAAAAACAATAGCTATCTCTGAAAATTAGATACCAAATATTTACTTACTACATGTCCATCACCATAGATCCATCTTAAGTTTGAATCTATAAGTATCGAGAGGAATCAAGGTGTAATTTTTTTCATGATTTAAAATGAATTTATACTATACTAAAGAGAAAAATAACAATATTTATATGTAAATATCATATTTATAGTATTTTTATTTTTATGTAAATATAAATCTCTCTTTTTAACTTTCTATATATTAAAGTTAGCAAGTAAGAATTACTTATGTTACAACATTTTCATTTTAATGAGTTGTAAAATAGCTAAATACTCCTAATTAATAAATATTGTTTAATAATTTTTTAAAATATAAATAGAAAAATAATATAACTTTTTAAAATGTTATTTTTTTCAAAATAAAATTTCTAAAACAAATTAATCATATAAAATTAAAAAAAAAAACAGATAAAATTGTTATCAATTTTTATATTTTTCCAATAAAAATTTTCAATGACATCCTCATGTCCCTATTAAGTAATCATTATCCAATGACATCCTCTATACTTTACTTTGATTTGATAAAATTGCCTTTATGTAAACAGCCCCATATTTAATTAGGCTCCAACCTTAGAATTGATAAGCTAGCCTATGAATGTGGAATCCAAATCTTCAATATTATGTTAAGGAATTCCATTCAACTATGTTTTCTTATGATATTCATTATAATAAAGGTGGTGGTGTTTTTTTTTATGATATTCATTATAAATAAAGGTATATGGAAAAGATATGGTGTTTTTATTTTATTTATTTATTTATTTATTTATATATATAATTATTTTTTTAAATATATTTTAAAAAAAATATTGAGTATTTTCTTTTATTTCGAGGATTTCGAGGATAGTATGAAAGGTAAACTAAATTTTGTAGAAAACCTAATCTTTTAGGATAGTTTACTTATTTAAGAGCTCAATCTATCTCATTTAAATAAATTAAACCCTAGTAAATAAAAACACTCATCAACACAAACCACTCACTATATATATATATATATATATATATATAATTTTACTCTTATATTAATCTATTTAGATCCTAACTATAACTCCTTATTTTAATTTTTTTTTTTTTTAATATTTTACTTAACGAAGAGATACATAAATATGGATATCAATTAGTCAAAACTAATGCATTGTTGTCGGCCTTCTGCATTCAATGAACTATGCCTTTGTATGTTCATGAAAATAGTTGTTATGGCTTTTGATTCATGGAAGTGCATTGTTTAATCTAGAAGCTAAAGTTACATCAATGACTTCTGGTCCAAAGTTGTTAAGTTTGTGCTTTCGGTGGCGGTTCTATATCCTTCAACCAAAGTTGATGCTTCATCAAAAGACGCAGGAAGGAGATTATTAATGTGTAACGAAATCCCGTAAAAGGATCTGTAACTCTCGTAAGATACCTGTAATTGCTGAGTCTCACAGACATAACAATAAGAGACGAATGAAAGCTGACCGAGATGACATCACTGAATTTGAAAGAGCCTTGTGAGCACCTGTAAATAGTTTGATTGTTAAACAAGCAACCGAGTTTCAGCCGTATCATCGTGATGTAGCTGAGGGAAGAAAGAATATTGATGGAAGGGGCCCTCTCTTCCAAAAGTCTGTCTGTCTTGCACTTTGCATCTCTTTAATAAAGACTGATGTGCTCCGTTTCCATTTCGTATTCAGTTGAGCTGAGCTGGATTGAGCATGACCTTTACTTTAAATTTCTTTTGGATGGATATGTCAAAGAAAGATTATGTATGAATAAAAGTAGCATAAGAAATTTCATGGTAGTCTATATAATAATAATAATAATAATTTATTTTTAAGGTTACAGAAAAGTTTATGAAGGTATACATATCCTATTCTCTTTTTTGGATTTGAACCTATAATATCTTAAGAGGAAACGCATGTTCTTAACCATTAGGCCCGCTCAAGTTGTATTGCAACAGAACATTCCGTTTTGGTTATGCATGCAGTATAAGTACGTTAAGTTATCCATATTGTGATCTAAAAAAAATTGAACCCTCTTAGGTTATCCATAAGTACGTTAGCTTATACATCTATGAATTTGAACCCTCTTAGATTTTGATAAATGTAGGGTTAAGATGAATTTAGATAAACTTCATTTTCTTTTGCGTGATTGTTTTATATAT
>ML828194.1:50500-65944 GCA_009831015.1 Picea engelmannii | reverse complement strand
TCTAGTGACATTAGAAGACCATGTCACTTTGGGACTTTGGGCTTCGGGTGATTTCACGTTAGCATACCCCATTTCTCCCGAATGTCGAACTCCCAAACTTTATTACCTTCCTCTCTTGGCTTGACCCTATGGCTCTTATCCGTCCTTGGTCTAATCCAATGGTAAATTTTTTTCCCATGGATCTATGATGTAGATCCTCTTCGGGACTTTGGAACTTTGGGTTTCGATCCTTTCTTCTCTATCACACATAAAATTCACCCAAGTCACGAATTTCAAAGTACTTAGGGGTTAATCCTCATTTTTCTTCCTTTCCAGATTATGCAAATTGGTGTAATTAGATGAAGGAAGCATATTACCTCGAAAGGTATTCAATTTCCATGTCCTTCCTTGACCGATATATGCGCGCATTGACTTTGGTTACATACATAATTTTGTGTATAGTTTCTTAGAGCTCTGTTTACAATAAGAGTTTGTGGAGTTCTTGGTCTATGGTACTCCAACTGTAATTCTTTGAACAATATCGGTTGAATACAAAGGTTGATTTTTTAAGATACTTTGAATTCATCACTATGTTTCTGTGGTCATAAAGAATGTATTTGGATTGTTATTTGTTTATCTATTTTTACATGTTATCAAATTGATAATCACCCATCGAAGTTCATTCCTTATTACACCATTTCTCTACAATGTTTTTTATGTACAGATTTGAATATAACCTTAAAATATATATAATCCAATGGTCAATAGGAACATAACCATAGTTCTACCATTTCTTTATGTACGAGAATATATATATATATATATATATATATATATATATATATATATATATATATATATATATATATATATGCCACCATCATATCTTAAACAATCAATATTTCCAGTATTATTTTGTTGGAAATGTTTAACAGGTAGCTTATGCTTGTCATTGATGGCAAGTACATCAATGAAGATTGCATGATTATAGGAAGAATGTAACAGACGGGCACTAGAAGTATTCTGGGAAGAAGCTGCAAAGCAACCTCAATAAGATCAGAAGAGATAGGAAATACTTGTCATTGATGAAAAGTACAACAATAATGATGGCTTGAATACAACACCGATGATCAACAGGCAAATAGAAGATAAGTCCAGGAAGATCAAATGATCGAAGGAAACGCTGGCAAGTACAGCAGTGAAGATGCCAGGATCAGAGTGTGCATCGATGGACAAACAGGAACAACGTAGGCTCAGGAGGAATTAGTGCAAAGTCAAAATTATTCCAAGTAAAAGGGATGTGTAAGCTTGGAGGAGATGCGTCGTTGATCGTTGGATCCCATCCAAAATTCCTGACAGCATGAGGACCATCAGATATGAATAAAATCAAGAAGGGAGCATGTGGAAGAGGAGGATAGATCTCAGGCATTAGATCTGAGCACAGGATCCGACCACCGTTGGATCGGGGAAAACCTGCACGATGTTTAAAGTGCAAGGAGAAAATGGGCTCACAAAATCCCGAAAGCAGGAGGACCGTCCATCTCAAGGAGTTATGTGGACCATTGATCCAACTCCCTGTCGGGGTTTCTAGAATCGCGAGTTAAAGAAGTCAAAGAATAATAACCACAGGACTCACGAAATCACGATATGCGATACCCCGATATAATCTCAACCGTTGGATCGAGGACAAATATGGACCATTGATCCTAGTCCTTGTCGGAGTTTCAGGGATCGAGAGTTGGACATGTCAAAGTTTATTGACATCAGGAACCCCGAAATCACGATGTGTGAAATCCTGATTGAACCTGAACTGTCAGATCAAGATATTATCTAGACCGTCGACCCAACTCATGACAATAGACCACGTCAGCTAGGGACACGTGGCACAATCAGGTAATGACAAGTGTCAAACTGATTCAACATTTTAGGCACATGTAAGTCATGAATCAGAGTGACACGTGGCAGTATTCAACACGTGTCAATCCATGTGTGACATCAGCAGATGGACACCATATCGAAGTTCCACAGATCGCGACATCAAGAGGAATAGAAAACAAGTCAACAAGAATGCCAAAATCGCGATATGCGATATGGAAATTCAATCACAGTCGTTAAATCAAGCTTGGATCTAGACCATTGATGTAATTCCATATTAGAGTTTCGGGGATCGCGACTTGGGGAGGCAAAGAACCCAATGCATCAAGAATGTCGATTTTGTGATATGAGAAATCACGATTCAATCGCAGCCGTTAAATAGAGATCATATCTAGATCGTTGATCATACTGCATATCGTAGTTTCATGGATCAGATTTGGAAGTGACAAGAACATTCACCACAGGAATGTCGATTTCGCGATATGCGAAATTGCGATGCAATCACAGCCGTAGAATCAAGCTCATATCTGGACCATTGATCTAACTCCATATCGGAGTTTTGGGGATCGCAACTTGGAGATGTCAAAGAAACAATGCAAAAAGAATGTTGATTTCGCGATATGCGAAATTGCGATGCAATCATAGCTGTAGAATCAAGCTCTGATTAGGACCGTTGAGCCCATGCCATTATGAGGTATCAGAGATAGCGACTTGGAAAGTCGTATGCTGCATCTCTAGATCCACGAAACACGAATTCGCGAAAAATTCTTTTTGCATAGGTGCTTGGTTATGACCATAGTAACATTGGGGAAGGAGCTAGTGTAGCAAGATTGATAAAGTTCATCCAATGGTGCAAATAAACCTGAAGGAGATCGGAGGGCTACTGTAGCACGACATAGTATAACTACTAGAAACCATTGATGGTTCCAGTTAGAGGACTTGAAGACACATGGGATGATTGACAGAGCAGGTGAAGAGCTACTGGGAATCTTCAAGAGGAATGAAGATGTCCGTGAAGGTTATGGACAGCTGGATGGGCATTGAGGCCTGTAACTGAAACAAGAAAGGTGAGCTCGTCTGTCATAGAGAAGATGAAGAGTCTCAACTGCCAGAGAGTCTGAGGAATCTCAGTATAACACCTAGTGATGTTGAATGCGTGGGAAAAGAGCTAGAGAAGCTGAAGAGTCATGATGATGAGCACGCAGAACACTTGAGATGTGGAGGATATCGGCATGGTGTGAGCATGCAGAGGCATTGCGCACATTGCATGCACAAGGTGCACAGAAGCTATAAGTACATGGTACAGATAAGAGATGGGTCTATTGTTACCATTGTTGTTGGAGTTGTGGTTGTCGCTGTGTAGGAGAATTTAGGGGTGTGCAAGGAGGCAGAGCGCAGGAGAAGAAAATGCACAGTAGAGGAATGTTGCATTGAAAGGATATGGCACAGAGAGCATAAAATGGAGAAGAACAGAAAGTGCAAGGAGTGTAGAGAAGACACTGATGTAGACAGGGCAGAGAAGTGTAAGAGAATAGCGTCAAGGCTGGTAAGCCATTGAATAACTTTATTTCATTGTAATGAGTTGTAGTAACAAAGATTTATATTAAAGGGGTGGTTGGGAGGTGGTCGGGAGGACTGTCGTCCTTAGAAGTTCAAGTGGGTTCTTGAACACAGGGAGTTGTAGCTTCCATCTAGTTGCAGCCAGAGAAACCAAGGTGGCAGGGTGGTGCAAGGGAGAACTCTTGTTCTCTGTTATATAGGTCGGTGCCTGTATAATTGAAAGTTGGTGCTTCCATCCAGTTGGTGCTGGAAACACTCAGGGAGTTTGTGCTTCCTTCTAGTTGGTGCTAGAGAAACCAGGGAGTTGGTGCTTCCTTCTAGTGGGTGCTAGAGAAAACAGAGAGTTGGTGCTCTCAACAAGTAGCATCTTGCAAAACTGAGGTTGTAGCCTCATTATGAGTAGGTTCTCATATGTATGATAATGTAAAGAATGTAACTATTACTTATCATATAAAGAAAAGGAGGTTTTTACCCTGTATGGGTTTCCTTGGGAAATAACTGTCTCTGTGTTTCTCATATATGTGTGACTGATACTAAATGTGCCATTGTTTATTTCCCTGCATTAAGGTGATCATCATTCAATTTTTCTGCAAAGAGTTTAAAAAGAAGCATAATTGTTTAAGCACAGTAACAACTGATTCACCCTCCCCGCCTCAGTTGTCCAACATATTTAACTATGATAAGCCATAGGAAAACATGATCATACAGTCCCTTACGAATTGATTTCATTTATGTATACACATTCAATCACATTCCTAACAAATGATAATCATAAATATAACATTTACAAAGAATACAATTTGAGATACGTATCTGAAACCTAATGCTGGAATACAAATGGAACAACCATGTTCCACCCAATCATAGAAGATAGCATCCAAATTCACTTGTATTGCTCACCCCCTAGCCTGACCATGAGTCCATAAGGGAAAAATGAATGATCATCCTTATCTATAGTCACCATCCAAATATTAGAAAATCCTTTTCCTCACACTAACAATGCTCATAACAACAAATAGTTTATCAGAAAATCCTTTGCCTCACACTAACAATGCTCATTACAACAAATAGTTTATTCGAAAATCCATTGCCTCACACTAAAAGTTCTCATAACAGAAAATAGTTTACCTTCCCAACATACTCAACAATGTCCTAGATCATAGGAGTTGATGGGAACTCTTCCAATTTGAATCAGATGATTTGAGACTAAATCCTCCAATTTGCATCAAAGGACTTCATGGGAACTCCTCCAAATTTCATCGGAGGATTTTATATGAACTCCTCCGATTTTCATCGGAGGAGTTTGGAGTCATGAACCTCGTCATTGATTTGGTTCCTATCTTGGGAATTTTTCGAGTGATCACTTCAGTGCACCTTAATTTAAGTTCTTCAGGAAAGTGGTTATTGTAATATCTAAGCCTGGGCTCTGTTCCTAGATTGTCATCAAGCAACATGTTGAGGTAGATCGAATCACTGTGCAAATTTTCCATTGAATTGTTTCATAAGATGATTTAAGCCAAAAAGTCTTGATGGATTTCGTTTATCCCTATGTACTTTAGGTATTCCATGTTGATCATATTCTCTTTCCCTTTTCGTTTAAAAACTTGGAGCTCTATTAAAAACATAGCCTAGTCAAAGGATAAACTCACTCAAATAAGAAGTGGCAATGATGTTTGGAATAAAGTGTTAACATAACATCCATTTATATCTCAAGACTAGTGTAGGTAGCTAATTCATGAGGTCTTCTTGAAGGTGTTATCACTCCAAGTGTCACTCTAGGTTGCAAATCAAGTGAGCTTGGTAACTTAATCAAATGTGTAAATAAGGGTATAAATTGGATCAAATTGAATGACTTGAGATGATCTCACTCACTACAAACACATATGAATACATTCATAGAAATAAGGATTTCAACTCTACTTGTTCAGAAGGTTTATATAAATATGTAAATGATGAATAATACTTATTATACCAACAAAAACATACATACATAAGCATACATGAATGGCCAGCTATAACAGGTAAGAGTACTTGCAATTCTAGTTTATCAATGCCAAGATAAGATGACAGTTATCAATCATTATATAAACCTTGAAAACATGAATATAATATTCAGCCACAGGTATAGAACAAAATAAAATGAAGTTTTGAACATCTACAACAAAAGAAGCTTATATTCCAATATCCATTCAATAGTCTTTTAGAAAGGAGTCTCTCCAAGTCCTCCCAATCG
This sequence comes from Picea engelmannii, assembly GCA_009831015.1. Taxonomy (NCBI): domain Eukaryota; kingdom Viridiplantae; phylum Streptophyta; class Pinopsida; order Pinales; family Pinaceae; genus Picea; species Picea engelmannii. The sequence continues at coordinate 60,297 of ML828194.1, read as the reverse complement.
AACCCTTCTCCTTATCTCCTCTCCTGGGTCCTTTTTATAGAGATTGCATGCTCATATATATCCAAAATATATGTATCTCATAACCTCTTCWCCTATMTTTAGTTTGTTGAAAAAATCCAACTCAAATCGGAATTTGTGAGGTGGCTGGAAAATACAAACTATCAAATTATGGAAAATGATGCTCAAAGATTCACCTATATCTCCTGAATASAAATAACTGTTGGAAAAATGAGAGAGGTTTTTGAAGAGGATGTCGTTATTGTGAAAAAAATATCTCACTTTCCAAAAATACATTTCCATCTCATCAGAATCTATCTCCAAAAAATATGACTAAAACAGGAAAACACATGTTTATGAAATCTGGTCATATTCCTACAATCTAGGATTTTATCCCTAGAATGTTTCCATTGAGGAAACGATGTGCCACCTACATGATTTGATGGGGGATGATCTTATCTTCAAATATATGTGACCTCCTTGACCAAAACATCCTCTTTCCAAGTCAAATTTTGAGCAAAGCTCATTTATGTTGAAAGTTTGAAGAGTTGGTAGCGCAATACATAGGAAAAACACAGTTTGCACTACAAACTCATGTAGGTGACGTTTTTTACCTTTATGCATGAAGACATGACTTTGAAAGTGAATTGAAGGATGGAAGTGGTATCTGAACACCATATGACATAATAAAACATTCAAATACCCTGAAGAAATATGAATCTTACCATCAAACCTCACTTATACCTCCTTTGCAAGAAATAAGATTTTTCCATTTCAAAAGAAGCTCAAGTGCACTAGAAAAGAAAGACAACCTTTATGAAAAATGATACATCGATGTATGATGTTTTAGCACCTTGAGGAAAATCTTCTGCAACACCTCTAACATAGCCATACTCATTCTTGATATGTTGACCAATCAAAATTTGTTGTAACAAAACAAAATATGCATGGTATGTAGATTATTGTAAATGAATGGCTTGCTAGGATCCTCATATTCCAATACACACTTCTACAAAGATTCTGAATCTTTACCTTCATAAGGACACTCCAAATACATGCTTTGTATGCCGCTAGAACCAAAATTAACACTTGTGATGAGGAAGGAAGCAATCTTAGGCTTAAGATTACTCAAATTGATACACTTTTCAATATGAGAATATTGGTTTAGTGAACCTTGAAGACTACTAGTCACCCTTCCAATACAAATCATATGACCAAAATTTGGTGAAAAGAATGATTTAAGAGGATGACTTTCTAGGAGCTAACATCTAGCTCCATTTGGGATGGAAAATTCCCTGTGAGTTTTCCAAGAACTTAGTAGTTCCAGTCGTCTTTTCTATTGGGTTATGGAGTCATCGGGCCTATGAAACCAATACATTACAAACCTTCAATATTTTATATTCACTTTTGTCATACCCTGATATACTTAAAACAAATATTTTTATTCATTGAAAACTGAAAACTAGTGTTCAACTACTAAGCTTATTCATGTATATTCCTACTCTAATCAACTCTACTGCTTATTGATTAAGTGAAATAATGATTCCAATGAAGCCATACAAGTAAACTCATGACTGAAAGGCTTCTTTTTATTCCATTGATTAGAAGATAATAATAAAAGAACAACAATGACCACAAAAACTCTTTCAGGAGATCATAATCACTAACAAATGTAAGTGATATGATAAAATTGGAAAAATTAAAAGAGTCCGAGAGATAATAATCAAGTAAGGCTGCCATGGGATCTTCAAAAATGTGATCACCATCATACAGATTCAAAAACTTTGACTACTCATGTATGTATTCCCCTTTTCTATATCCTTGTGACTCAGATCCATCACTATGATGTGGTGGCCCATTACAACTGACAATTTCTGAGAGAAAAGAAGAGATATGTTATTGATATTCTACATCACTGTATCCATAATGATCAAATGAAGGATGATTCTTTAAAAATGTATCATGAGAGAACTATTGATTACTCTCCCCAACAATGATATCCTTAAAATATGTATCAAAACTGAGGAGCTTTTCATTGGAATTTTGAACAACAGACTCATAACTATCATCAACCATAGCATAATTAGTCAAAAATCCTTCACAAACTTTAAAATATTCCTCATCATCACTATATTTATCAAATATGGGAACATCAGGATAAAATCCTAATGGCAGAGATGAATATTTCTGCATATAATCATCAACAATATGATTTTGAAACATATTTGAAATAACATCACCTGCTTCCTCATCATCATCAACCTTTCCATCAAAAAATGGAGCCAAAGTTACATAAGGATAAAGATAGTCTTTTTAATTCTCCTCCTTAAAAATAGATGATATATGAAAATCCAGTTCCTCATGGATGCTGCAATTTCCCTTTGTCTGCGAATCTAAAAATTGTGGGCTACCCTTACTGATTTCAATTAGAATTTTACCAAAAGACAGTTGATCATATCCATTTGTAGCTAAAGAAACCAACTCCCCAGATTCATAACAATCTGACTTAATGATAATAAGAGAACCTTCAACTTCTTCACTATTCATTTCTGGTTCATGGTCATGTGAAAGCATATCATATTGAAGATCATTAGAGAGTTGTTGCAGATTTTGAGGGATAAATCCTTCTCTATCTATAACTTCAATATCATTATGAAATTTATATTCCTCACAACAATTTTCAAATAAAAACTCATCTAAAAAGTACCTTTTTCAATGCTCATTGAATACTCTATGAAACTCTTTCAAAGATGGAATACTAGAAGGGGGTAATGAGAAATAACACTTACATGCATCACCATCCAATGAATGCATAAACATATTCATGTGAACATCCTTATGTTGTAGATGTAGTAGATCCATGCACTGATAGAACTTGATGACGTGTTATGCAGGATTGTCTTCTTTTCTCTCTCTGAAGATAGGAAGACAATCTCCCCATTCTGTCAAATGAGGTACTGGATGTGGGAAACTAGGAACTGTAGAGAAGTTGAGAGGTGAAAAAATCTGAGCCAAAAGAGAAGCAAATTCCTTTGAAATTTTAATATTGTGGAGTCTCCATTGAATTCATCCTTGATGGAGTCACCAGATAGAATATTACAACCCATATGATTCCCAACCTTTGTCTATCATCAAAATCTAGAACTATGTCATCTCCTAGGGAAGCTTGCTTCAAACTCTTTTCCCTGACATCGATGCCAATTTTTTATCACTCCAAGAGTCAGTCTAGGTTACAAATCAAGTGAGATGTGTAAATAAGGGAATAAATTGGATCACATTGAATGACTTGAGATGATATCACTCACTTCATACACATATGAATACACTCATACATATAATGATTTCAACTATACTTGTTTATAAGTTTTATATAAATATGTAAATGATGAAGAATACTTATTATACCATCTGAAACATACATATAGAAGAATACATGAATGACTAGCTATAACAAGTAGAGTACTTGCAATTATAGTTTATCAATGCCAAGATAAGATGAAAGTTATAAGTAATTAGATAAACATGGAAAACATGAATATAATATTCACCCACGGGCATAGAAAAAAAATAATATGACTTTATGAACATCTACAACAAAAGAATCTTATATTCCAATATGTATTCAAAAGTGTTTTACAAAGGAGTCTATCCAAGTCCTCCCAATCGAACCCCTCTCCTTAGTTTCTCTCTTGGGTCCTCTTTATAGATATTACATGATCATATAGATCCAAAATATATGGATCTCATAACCTCTTCACGTATCTTTAGTTATTTGAAACAATCCAGCTCTAATTTGAATTTGTGAGGTGGTTGGAAAATACAAACTGTCAATTTTTTGGAAAATGATGCTCAAATATTCACCTATATCTCCCGAATACAAATAGAGGTTAGAAAAATGAGAGAGGTTTTTCAATAGGATCTCGCTCTTGTGAAAAAAATATCTGAGCTTCTAAAAATATCTTTCCATCTCATTGGAATATATATCCAAAAAAAATGACTAAAACATGAAAACACAGATTTCAACAAAATCTAGTCATATTCCTACAATCTAGGATTTCATCCCTAGAATGTTTTCATTGAGTAAACGAAGTGCAACCTGCATGATTTGATGGGTGATGATATTATATTCAAATATATGTGTCCATATTGACCCAAAAATCCTCTTTCCAAGTTGAATTTTGACCAAATCTCATTTATGTTGAAAGTTTGAAGAGTTGGTAGCACAATACAGAGGAAAAACACAATTTGCGCTACAAACTTCTATAGGTGACTATTTTTACCTTTATGCATGAAGAAATGACTTTGAAAGTGAATTTAATTCTAGAAGTGGTCTCTGAACACCATATGACATAATAAAACATTCAAATAACATGAAGAAAGATGAATCTTACCATCAAACCTCATGTATACCTCCTTTGCGAGAAATAAGAGTTTGCCATTTCAAATGTAGCTCAAGTGCATTAGAAAAGCACACAACCTTTCTGAAGATTGATACATGGATGTCTGATTTTTTAGGACCTCAAGGAAAATATTCTGCAACACCTCTAACATAGCCATACTCATCGTTGACTTGCTGACCAATCAAAACTTGTTGTAACAAAACAAAATATGCATTGTATGTAGATTACTGTGAATTAATGGCTTGGTAGGATCCTCATATGCCAATAAACACTTATGGAAATATTTTGAACCTGTACCTTCATAAGGACACTCGAAATACATGCTTTATATAGTGCTAGAACCAAAATTATCACTTGTGATGAGGAAGGAAGAAAAAATGTTTTTTCAGAAATCCGAGAGCAAAATTCTAGCTAGCAAGAAGATCATGATATAATAGGTACATCATTAAGCCATGTAAGTTGATAATTTGACTTAAAAATGTATGTAATATTATGACCATCAAATTAGAACATCAATCATCACCCAAAAATCTTAATAAGAAATCATCTTTGACCAAAACTCATCCATGTAGAAAATATAAGAGTTTGTAGCACAGATAGTGTAAAAAAGGTAGTTTGTGTTACAAACTTGTGAGGTGAGGAGATTTGATGTAGACAAGGTCTCATAATGATTAAATATGACAAATGAGTGGAATAATGACTCTTCTTGGATGTAGGACCCACTCTTAGGCTTAATATAACTCAAACTGATACACTTTTCAATATGAGAATATTGGTTTAGTGAACCTTGAAGACTAATAGTCACCCTTCCAATACAACTCATATGACCAAACTTTGGTGAAAAGAATTATTTGAGAGGCTGACTTTCTAGGAGCTAAGAGGTGTCATGGAGAGATTTATTTCCCTTTCATCTATCAATTTATTTGATAGTAGAACCCTTCAATAGATATATGCATGGCTCTTTTTACTTTCATTAAGAACAACATTAGGTTGAAGTTTAAGAGAAATATCAAGTTCATAGGATAGATTTGAGCTAATATTACTTGTATATAAGCTGATACAAGTCAAATTCTTTTCGATCTTGTCATATTATCCTTTATGGAGGTGTTCATTTTATATTCGTTGATGATAACAATTGGCGATTTTGATAACAATTTTGGTAACTAGCGAAAGTTTAGGGTTTAAGATCATAATGAAAATATCCACGTTGGTGCATATAAGAAAGAGCTTGAAATAATTGAAAGCACCAATTCTATACGGGAACAATTAAAACCAACTCTTGTCATTTGAAATAATTTCTCAATCAACGTCGCTCAACTAAATTCCCTTTTACTTCATGTTGTCTTTGCTTGGAATACCCTAAATTTGGAATCCAAGGGTTGGAGTTTGTATTGGTGACTTTACCAAATTATTTGGGATCGACATAGCCTCCTTTTTTTTTCTGTTGTTCTCCTTCTATACAAAATTTCTAAAAAACTACTTGCTGGACTTTCTGAAAAACTAATCAGCATAGTTTCTACCAAATTCGTTGATGACACCGTTGTACTTTCTATTAATTTTGTCGATGAATTTGACAAACTTCTTATTAAGTTTTCCAAATAAATTCAGAGGTGTTTGTCTCAAGTAGTCTGACAATTAGATTCAAATAAATTCTAATCAATCACGTCGATGTGATCGACACACTTCTTATCAAAACCTTTGATGGATTCAGAGTAGTTCCTTTCAAAACCTCGGATTGTTAGGAACCAAATATCAATATAGCATAGAAAAACCTCGGAATAAGTACTCAACACCTTGAAAAAGAGATAAATTCAGATAATAAGCCTCTTCGAGGGGCAAACCTCCTTATGCCCACATAAATGTTCGATTACAATATGATTCCAAATGAAAATGTCTCCTTGGTATATATAGGAGACTAGGAGGTATAATTACAACTAATGGGCTAAAGCCGAACATAAATAAAATAACATTGCTAATATTTATGCCCCATTTAAGTGGTAATGAGCCACTATTTAGGGATTAACATGCCACTCCCCTTGAGACAAGTGTTTTCCACAATGCTTGAGTAACACTGGATGCTTCTTTATAAAAGACTCATCTGTCCAAGTGGAATCTTCAGATGATAGTTTCCTCCATTTAATGAGATACTCTGAAATGGATCTATTCCTCAGCTGGAGAATTCTTGTGTCAGTGATGGCTTTAGGATCCAATATGATTTTTCCTTCCTCATCAAGTGTTGTCAATATAGTTTGAACTAGGATCTTGTCACCTATAACCTTCTTTAAGAATGAAACATGGAAAACTGGGTGTACTCATGAAGATGCAGGCAACTCCAATTTATATGCCATAATACCAATCTTTTGCAACACCTTATAAGGGCCATACTACTTTGGTGATAATTTATTATCCTTCCTGGCTCGCATGAGGGACATATGTTTGTATGGTTGAAGTCTTAAAAACACCCAATCCCCTACTTCAAAACTTCTTTCACTATGATGTTGATATGCTTGTTGTTTCATGCGATTATGTGCCATGGTCAGGTTGTCCTTTAATATTTGGAGAACTTGTTGTTGATGCTCGATGTGATATTCCACTTCTTGAACCTTAGATTTTTATTTTAGAGAAGAAGTGATGGAAGGAGGGTGGTATCCATAGAGTGCCATAAATGGTGTCATTTTTGTTGTAGTATGAAAGGAAGTGTTATACCACCATTCTTCCAAGAGTAACCATTTGAACCATTGTGTTTGTTTATCAGAGACAAAGCAATGAAGGTAGCCTTCCAGACATTTGTTCACTATCTCGGTTTGTCCATTAGATTGAGGATGATAGGATGAGCTATGATCCAATTGAGTACCCAATCAAGAAAATAATTATGTCCAAAAATGTCCAATGAAGATGGGATCTCTGTCACTTACAATAATCTTTGGGCTTCCATGTAGATTTTGAACTATCTCCATGAATGCGGTGGCAACTGTACTAGCTTTGAAGGGATGAGAGAGTGCACAAAAGTGTGCATACTTGGTCAGTATATCAAAAATCACCATGATGACACTGTTTCCTTCAAACTTCGGTAACCTTGTGATGAAATCCATGGAAACCTCCTTCTAGTGTTGACTTGGGATGGATAATGGATGTAAAATACCTGGGGTCTTAATTGTTTCCACCTTATTTTGTTGGAAAACCAAAAATTCTTCCACAAACCATTGAACATCATTTTTAAATCCATCCCAAAATAATTCCTTTTTGACCCTATGGTAGGTTTTTAAAAATCCCGAGTGCCCTCCTACTGGAGAGGTGTGCAATTCCAATTGTACCTTTTGTTTGATTTGGGGGTTCTTACATAAGTATAAACGATCTTTGTACCATAGTGAATCATTTTTCCATGTAAATGTATCTTATGTAATGGAATCCCAATGCATCCTTTGAATGAGATTCCACACTTTTTCATCATTCTTCCATTCATCCCTTGCTTCTATTATCCAATTGGGTTGGATGATCAAGATAGAATAGAGAAAGGCCTCAACATCTTCATCCTTCCTTGAGAGTGCATCTACCACAACATTTTGCTTCCCTTTTTTATATAAGATTTCACAATCATAATCCAATATCTTGGTTAGCCATTTTTGTTGTTCTTTTGAAGATAGTCTTTGTTCCAAGAAGTATTTAAGACTATCATGATCTATTTTGACCTTGAAGTGCCTACCTATTAGGTAAGGAATCCATTTCTTCACTGCATGTAGTATTGCCATCATTTCTTTGTCATAAATGGGTTTCTGTAAGTCCTTTCTCTTGAGTGTTCGACTTTCAAAAGCCACGGGCCTTCCTTCTTTCATTAGGACAACACTAATTCCATTTCTTGAGGAATCACTTTCCACAATAAAGTTTTTTGTGAAGTCTAGAGTGGTCAAGACAGTAGATTTTCACATCACCTCTTTAAGTTGTTCAAAATCTTTAGTTTCCTTTGGAGTCCATGAAAATGCATCCTTCTTAGTTAGTGTCGTTAAACGTACTTCTATTCTTCCATAGTGTCAAACAAACTTGCGGTAGTAACTTGTCAAACCCAAAAATCCTCTAAGATTCTTCAATGTTTTGGGAATCGGCCAGTCCATAATGGCCTTAATCTTGTTAAGGTCTACCTTGACACCTTCCTGAGATACAATATGACCCAAATACTCTTCCTCCTTCACTCCAAAGAAACATTTGGATGGTTTGGCATATAGTTGTTGCTCCTTTAGTAGTTGTAGCACCTTGTCAACATGTTGTATATGATCCTCCCAAGACTTTCTATAGATTAGTATATCATCAAAAAATACCAACACAAATTTTCGAAGGAAGGGCTTGAAAATGGAATTCATCAACCCTTGGAATCTAGAAGGTGCATTTGTAAGTCCAAAAGCTATGACCAAAAATTCATAATGTTCTTCATGAGTTCAGAATGTTGTTTTTGGGATATCTTCTTCCTTCATTCTAATCTGATGATACCCTGAACGAAGATACAACTTTGTGAAATAGATTTCTCCATGTAGTTCATCTAAAAATTGATCAATGATGGGAATGGGAAACTTATCTTTAATAGTGATCTTTTTTAGCCCTCTATAATCTGGACACATATGCCATGAGCCATCTTTCATGAATACCATTACCACTGGTGCATAGTAAGAACTTTGGCTAGGTCTAATAATGCCAGCCTCTAACATTTCTTCAACCATGCACTCAATTTCACTCTTTTGGGCATAAGTGTATCTATATGGCCTGATGTTAGGAGGAACACTCCCAAGAATTAGGTGAATATCATGATCATTATTTTGAGTGGGTGGAAGATGTTTGGGAATATCTTCAAATAATTTGGAATGCTTATCAATGATCCCTTGGATATCTAGAGGAATAGATGGCTTAGATGTTTGAACTTCTAGTGAGAATAGTTGTTCAATAACACCTCGATGTCCTTTTTTCAATAATTTTGTCATGCCATTAGAGCTTATCACCTTACTGGGTTTCCCTGTGATACCTCTTAACTCAATTTCTTTTGCTTCCAATGAAAATTTCATGAAAAGTTCTTGACAATTAAAAGCCATTGTTCCTAATGATTGTAACCATTGGATTCTTATTACAACATCAGCACCACCCATGGGTATAGAAATCATTAGACTATTCATTACATATTCCACCATAGTAAGATTGATCTTATTTCATTTTCCTGAGTAATTGATAGTTCCTCCATCTGCAATCATTACTTGAAACTCTGGTGCTAGATATACAAATCAATTGAGATATTTGGCTAATTTATAGTGAATGAAATTATGAGTACTACCAGAATCAATTAGGACTATTACCTTTTTCTTTTTGATATATCCTTCGATCTTGAGGGTTTGAGGAGTGATAATTCCATCCAATGCATTA
>ML828194.1:38533-49333 GCA_009831015.1 Picea engelmannii | reverse complement strand
TTGTACCAGAACCACTACGGTCTATCCAATGCAACTAGTCTCACTCAATTTGGATACTCTAGGAATAATGTATGATTGTTTTACCTGGAACACCTTCTTGAGACTAGTCAATAGGACTAGTCAGATACCCTATATTCCATAGGGTGTATCTAAAAATGTAAGATGACCCAGAAGATGAAATTGTTACCATAGATACCTTACTAATTTTTTTGAATATCCTTTGGATTTCAGGGTCTCAAAACAGTACAAAAAAAATTATAGAAAAAAATCTGCAATGACTCAATTCTGGATGATTCCAGAACCCTATATTAGAAAGGTTGTATCTCTGAAAGTACAAGGACTCAGGAGATAAAATTTTAACCCAACGTACCTTGATATGTCTAATAAATATCCTCCAATACGTTCCTTCTAAATCGTTATAGGAAACAATTTATAGTGAAAATTCCAATGTGTCTCAGATGTTGCAGTGAAACCCCAAGACCTTGAGCTCTGATACCATATGTTAGGAACCAAATATCAATATAGCATATCAAAACCTAAGAATAAGTACTCAATGCCTTGAAAAAGAGATAAATTCATATAATAAGCCTCTTTGAGGGGGAAACCTCCTTATTCCCACATAAATTTTCAATTACAAGATGATTCCAAATGAAAATGTATCCTTGGTAAATATAGGAGACTAGGAGGTATAATTACAACTAATGGACTAAAGATGACATAAATAAAATAACATTACTAATATAATATGCCCCATTTAAGGGGTAATGATCCACTATTTAGGGCTTAACACGGATGGCCTCAGAGCAGTTTCTTTCAAAACCTTCGATGTCTTTGGAGAAGATAATTCAAAGGAGTTTAATTTAAATAATTTATATTTAATTAGAATCAAAATTATTTAAATTTAACTTTATGATTAAACAAATTTATGTATCCTCCTTTTAATCCATCTCCTACACAAATAATTTAAATCAAATAATTTAAATTTAATATATCAAGTCTTAAAATAGTTTGTGTAAAATAAACCTTTAACCCAAAGTGGCCAAAGTAGACCTAGGATATCACCGTTGCAGGAGGATTCAAATACTCATACCTTGTCGATACGGTGTTGGATTTTAGTGTCACTTGTTGCACCACAAAGAGCATGGGGAAGCGTTTTAAGCAATTCAACTAACTGCACCATTCAAACATCTCATCTGCATAACAATCGATGCAACCAATTCGGGTGAGAAACACTAGGCGATCTATTCTAGTACTTCTAGGGTCAGATTTCAATTTCATGAGTTACATTGGAATCGTAATGATGGAAATCATACGACTATATTGTTCCAGAGATGAAAAATTTAATTTGATGGATGCCAAAAAATATGCTCAAAGGCATTTTTTAAGGAAAGTTCAGGTCCCACATTCATTGATGCTTCATTCAAAACTGATTATGTGAGTTCCTATGTCATCCATTATGTATAAGGACTTAGGTCATCTATTGGAACTGTATTTATGCATTAGTAGCATGAAATTATACATCCACCAAAACGACCAATTGACATTCGAAGCACTTAGCACCGTGTAGGAATCGGGAGGACATGATTTCTACCAAATCACAGTTCAGAGCCAACAAAAGATCAAAAGATGATGTGGTTAACCCATATGATGCTAAATTTCACTTTAATAATCAATATTTTTTCATAAATTCAGGAAACACAAAGCAAAGAAGTTTGTAGCATTGCGTGAAGAAAGCCACTAGGGACACTACAAACTTGATTACGAGTGTGATTTGTAGTGGGTCAAGCATGGTAGGATATTAGTGACCAAAAATATGATTATGTGTGGAGATATTAGTCACTGAAAATGTTAGGAGACTGACTGATGACACAACAAGGGTCTGAGATGGAGGAGGACAAGATAAACCTCAAGACGAAAGTGGGTTGTGTTGACATGATCAACAATGGATAGAGGGAGAGGCTCATCCTTGATGCACTCGATGATGACAAGGGGTTAAAATACTTTTGTTTATGCATTAGCAATAGGAGAGGGAAAAACCTCAATGGGTAGTGTGTTGGGGAAGAAGAGGTGACCCTCGTCGATAAGAAATTTAATGAAGCGAAAGGGAGGGAACATTGTCGTTATGTGATGCATCGTTACAAGTGAAAGAGATTTAGTTAGTGAAAGGTGTGTGTGTGTGGTGATGGTAATCATGAGAACATTATTGTTGTATCATTGTTGATTGAGCACACCTCACCGATGATAAGAAGATGTGTAGTGAGGTTTAGCGGAGCATGTCAACACATAAGCCAATTTTGAAGGAAGGAGGCCTATGTTTAGGCGAGGAAATCAATGGCACATCAATGCGATCGTTGAAGGATGTGTGTGTCGATACACTATGTATCAACACACAACGAGGGAAGTCACCAAAAGGTAGAGGTGACCTGAGAAGGAATTGGAAATAGTAAGGTGGGAAAAAATAGGAAACTTTTGGGCATAGTCGTTTACGGGAGAGAGAGAGAGAGAGAGAGAGAGAGAGAGAGAGAGAGAGAGAGAGAGAGAGAGAGTAGGGTTCCTAGTAGGAAGAATTAGAGGGGGGACCAATTTCTTGTCTTGGAGAGATGCTCAGACAAGAAAATTGGGAGGTTGTTGTGTGCATGCCACAGTTAGCTAGGGGACATCTTATATATCCTAGGGTATGTGGAAGCAAACTTCCGTATACATGTATTTTCTAATGCAATGATACTGAAAGGAGTACCAACAAGGGTTACAAGGGTGTCTAACCAAGTGAAATTGCATGTATCTCTTGTGTGTAGTCTTCTCATACTACAATTTTACTTACTAAATGGTAGATTATTTTGTTATTTATAGATGTTGAAATATATCTCTAGCCTGAAAAAAAATGCTCTAAACTTTGAGCTCAAGAAAGTGCTTTGATACCACATATGGTGTTCTTTATTAGTAAATTGGATGATGTAAAGCATAAATAATATATTTTACCTAGATTTACTGCAAAAATGACAAATTGAAGCCATAATAGCCAAATAAACAACCAAAATACCACAAGATGTTATACCTTTATTAATGAGAGAAATGTCATTTTGCCTCTTTGAGGTGGCAACCTCCAATTAAGAATATCCCTATCCACAATATATTTCACAATACATTTCATTATATTTATTATACTTCTTTATATGGTTCTATCTACCTCCTAGGAACATTCCAGAGAAGGAACTTTCCAGTAGGAAAAACCTTCTAGTAAGCCTTCTCGAAATTATTGCTTTCACATTACTACATGGGCTTTATTTGCAAGAGATGGAATCCATACATAGAAACCTATTTGTTTTCTTAATGGGTTAGGGTAGGACCCTAACATATATGGTTATATTTTGTCTCCTATTATCGACTACAACTCATACATTTCCATGGTGATGAGTGATACCCCATGGCGATATTAAAGATTATTGGAAAATACCCCCTCTATTTTGGTTCAGGGATGGAGTTTTTCCAACCTATGTTCTCACACAATGATCTTATTTCCCCAACAGTACACATCACTCTATCGACATATATAGCACCACATATGACTCTATAAGTTTCCCCAAATCTTAACTCTCCCAACCCTCACTCACATTCAATTGCACCTTGGCAGGATGTGGTATCCAACACATGATCACACATATTGTTAGATTCCAAGATAACACCACATTGTTACACTTCACCACAAGTGAGTTTTTATAAATTTTCATAGATATTTGAGCATGGAAAATGTCTACCTCATGAATAAGGTACGCGATTATTATTATTATTGGTGAATACTAATTCTTTGTTGCAAATAGTCCCTCTTCACTCCTTCCAAATTAGTTATGTCTTTTCTAAGTCTATATTTCTTCTTATATCCAATGATATAATGTGATAATATGAGAAAAATGATAATCATTTTTGTTATACACTATACCCCTCACCTCATGCATCAAGGTGATGTACCTGTTATAGTGCAAAAGTATCTACGTTGTGACCAAACATTTACCATTATTGAAATCATTATGCTGGAAAAAATAAGCAATCATGCAATGAAAATCACCTTAAGGAAAGGAAAAAAAAAATGAAAAATAATTTCCCCCTAAATGTTATCTGTGTTTTAGATCAATCATATCCCTAAAGATATCTCGACACAGATGATTAAGAAAAGATGGAACTTCTCTAAGTGGTTCACAATTGATTTTACCAACAAATAGTGATACAATGAAGATACACTTCGAATGAAACGATGTGAGATCACCATCGCTCACTGGTTAAACCGATAGAAGTAGTTCTTTTACCTTGGACTTCTACGAAATATTTTTCTTTTGTTCCTGGATAGTATTAGTGACTCTTTAGTTTTGGTAGTCCACAATCCTTTTGAGCAACACCCTCTTCTCGCACCTTTATCTACCTCGTAATGATCAATTGTAACCAATTTTTCCAATATTTTCTTATCCAAAGTAATATTTTTCCTTCTTTCCCTTCTGATGAGGAAATACTTTCGCTCTGTTCTTAAGATGAAGTTTAGAGTTTAATTATTTAACAAGGGATATCATTGTTGGGGTTGTTAGAATATATTGACCCTTATTAACTTGTAAAATAGTCAAGTGGTAAGCCTAAATAAAAGATAATAATAACTTAAGATAGGTAAGTTAATAAAACAAAGGTTAATGATCTTATTATTAAAAGTGAATTAGTGTAAAACAGTAAGAAGGGTTGAATATTTACAATGATTGATGTTTGGCAATTAGTGGTGTATTGTACAAGGTTTCTTATGATTTTCATAAACAATGTTACATTATTGTATTCGATTATTTCATGTTGATTTATGTTATATAAAATCTTTTATTTGATAAAGTGGATTGGTATTATATTGAAAGGATTCTTTATTTTATTACATCTTTTAATGTTGTAATAAATGCCTCAATCGTAAGAATTTAAGGTTTATTAAATACTTGATATATTCCTTCTTACCTCATAAATTGTCGAATTAAATGGGTGTTTGCAAGTTATTCGTTGGTTTACCTCGAAAGAATATTCTGTTGTTATTATTATTATATATATATATATATATATATATATATATATATATTCATTCCATTGTGATATTTAGTTACTCACAATTAATGTCAATAATTAAAGGTATATGTTACATATGGTATTAGAGTAGGTTCTACTATGTGACACTGGACTTGTTACGACTTTCAATGCAATTTGTGTAAATTATGATATGTCGCTAATATCATTTGAAATTGTTTTATGTATGTATTATGTTAAGAGGAATAATAATGAGTAGACGTTGAGGTGAGGGAGGTATAGGTATGCTTCCTCCCAACACATATTCTACACCAAAGGGATCTTCTCCACAGGGATAAGAGAAAACTACTGAGAAGGAGCAAGTTGCAGTGGGCGATATCATGGGAATGTTGAGGTATTTTCAAAGGATTCCTGAGGCACTGAAAAACTTCCTTGATCATGATGAGGGAATGGATTAAAAAAAATATGTAGAAGCAATATAGATTGCATAGAAATGGCTATGATGTGTATGCATTCCTTTTGTGATTGGCATGCGTACATACGAAAAGGCTAATGTGTTAAAAGGACCTCCAATCACATCAAATGAATTACAGTATGAACAAAGACAATTGAATACACTACAATTGGTTGATAAATAATGCAACTAATTAAAATCATTTATGATGGGGATAGAATTGCATGTATAGATAAGTATTGATGATATCCTTCAATATTGTCTCTACGAAAACATCCTTATTCTTAATTACATTAGATCACAATTAGACAAAACTAAAGCTACATATTTGTTGACAAAAGATGAGATAACATGGTCTCAATGTTGGAACCTTGTTCAGCTACAAGGACTGCACCAAGACTAGTGTTACTCCAAGGGGAAGTGAGATTCAATACTCTTATTTTAAACATTAGAGTATATTAGATTATGTAATGTCATAATTATATGGCTACAATTACATGTGTCAAGATAGGTGGGTTGAGTTGCAATGACCTCACAATGTATATATATACATACCTTGTAATATTTTTAGCTTGGATAGAAAGACAAAGCCCCCAATAATGAATGGTTATGAGTCCATGTTGTGAGATTAGTTATGATTTTATTCTTTTGTTTCTAAGGTATAATAGTGTAGATATATTGTCATCATTCACTTTAGTTTATGTTTAAATTTTATGAAGAAAAGGAGGAAATATAAAGTATATTACAATAACCTTGAAAATGGTTAGTAAGGATCACAAGGGGATTATAATCCCACAAGAAAGGAAGATGAAAAGGAAACCATGGGTAAAATTATTTTCCTTTCTAGATGTCCTTTGGATAACCCACCATCCTTTTTACCATATTTTATTAAAAATATCAATAACCACTTTGACCATGTGTATGTCCAAAGGAAAATTGATTACATTCGTGAGAGGGCATGTATTCTTTATGTAACCAAAAGTAGAAATGTTCCTCTTGGATCTTCCTATTACATTCTTCTGAGATATTATCAAATGAAAATGGTGTAAGGTCCCAAGTCTAAAAGGGATTCTTGTGATTGCAACCCATGCCAAAAATTCATAGGTTTGAGAGGATGTGTGGGTATACAATAGGTGAAATGTTTGGGTGGCATGTAGAAGATGGAAAATTATTGATCCTATAGTGGAATCCATGTTTGTAGAGTGAGAAGAGTGGACGGGGATAAACATAACATTTTTACATATTGCATATATTGATTGTTGATTATATATGTGCCATAACCACCATATTAGATTAGTATCCCAAAGGGAAATCATAAACTTGACACTCGTTTCCTACACCAAAGAATTTAATGGCTAAACTTTCCAGTGTAGATGAAAAGGGAAACAATTGAGTTGGTTTTTTTGTCAATTGAGAGGAGGGGTTGTATGGTTGATTAAAGATCGGAGAGGTATCTAGAGTACCTTGTGGTATGGGATTGATTAAGTTGGGTGTATTGTGATTTGGATTGAATGAGAGATAGATCCTAATGGTTTTTCATTTCCATTGTAGTCTCATAACCCAACTTATGGGTGAAATTTAGTGCAAATGGATACAACTGGGAGGTGAATCACTCCTCTACAAATGGTTTTGGTGGATAATATTCTAAGGAATTATTTTTATTCATATATCTCTACTTGGTTGTATCCATTTTACACATATAACCATTATTTCTTAAATTCAGTTTAATATTTGAATTGTGTACATGAAATATTTATGAATTATATAATATATTTGAAGCATGTATTATTTAATTCATTTTCACATTAATTTGCATTACAATTTTATGGGTTTTATTGGAATCCCCATTATGAATTATTATCTCAATGGGTAATTGATGAAAATGTTGATTACATTATAAGCACCCACTTCTACAAATAATTATTGATGAAGGTAACCTTGAATCATGACATACACCCTCTAGATGGAGTCTTTGTTCAAGGATTCCGATAAAGGGATTAATTTGAGGTTTAACACATCAAGGAAGGATTTCCTTGCATAAATAATTCTTATAGGATGTGAGCCACCATATTGTTCTTTTAAGGATATACCTCTAAGGCACATAGTCCATAAAGGGAGCCCTAAATTATGTGATGTATCCTTTAGTTGTATTCTTTGGCATTAGACTGGGTCAAGGGCCTAATTTCACAGTTTTGAATAGATGGGAAGGGTATCCTTAAACAAGGAATGTTTGAAATGCAAGACATTTCACCTTGAAGCACCCACCACTAATGGAAATTGGCGATGAATGTTTCCTCAAGCATGAGACGAGCCCTATGGATAAAAGCATTGGTGAAGAGTACAATAAGGGCCTAATTCTAGGGTCTAGTGCTCAATGTAAGAATACTCTCTACCAACATGATTTCAAGTGAAAACACAGGTGCTTTCACCTTGAATTACCTACCTTTAAGGGACATCAACCAGGAGGTTGGACTAGGGCCATATATAATCCCTCTAGATGGAATAAATATCTCAATAGTGGAACAATACTAGAACAATATGGTTTGGCACACTAGCGAAGAGCATCTACTCCCATGTCATGCTTTAAGGCTAAACTTTGGGGGCTTTCTCCTTCAAGTATCCACCTCTAAAGTAAATTATACATGAAGTCACCCCAGACTATGAGACAGTCCCTATGGATGGAATATTTCACTAAGGAGTGGGACAAGGGCGTAATTCTTAGGATCGGTGCACTAAGGAATAGTCTCCTCACACAAATAATGTTGTGATGCATTACATATGGACTCGATCAAAGAGACAAGCCCCATGAGTGTTATATTTCCTTCAATATGAAGTTGGCACAACAAGGACGAGATTATATCCTAAGACATCTTTAAGGGCTCAAAACTATGGGCTTATCCCTAAAACACAACTTTTAGGGATTTTGGGAATTTCATTAGGCACTATACCATGAGACAAACCTTGTACAAGGATTATTTAGCTCATGATGCAATATTGTATGTATTCCACAGTTCAGAGAACTAAGGAAGAGTCTACTCAAAGTAGAGGCATACTTAAAAAAAAAAAAATAAGGGGTTCAAGTCATAAATGTTATTTCTATGGCTAAAGGAAAATGTGCATGGCCTTAGATAATTATGCATGCCCTTAGGAAGTAATATTTAGACCACATACAAAATATGCATTGGATTTAATATTTGGGACACCATGGATGTGTGTCTTTGATCAAGGCAACCTTCAAGGTTAAAAATTAAGGTTTATGGGGCCTCGAAACATGACAGGGGTCTTCTAAGTGAATATTTTTCCAATATGTGGCATAACATGAAGGGCCTATGATATGCTTAATAACCTATTTTTATTTGTTGGGGGAAGTAGTGATCAATCACCTAGATTAAGAAGTGGTTGGGAGGAAAAGGGAAGGCATTGACTTAAACAAGCCATTACTCTATGACTTCTTGATAATGGACAAGGACCCTAACCACAATAGTAACCTTGCTTATGCTATTTATGCTTTGTTATATGTAGTAATTATGTTTGTAAAATATATGCATCTACATAGTGTGTATTGTGGGTATAGTTTTAGGGTCTTGTAGTTGCATATAACATGTACTCATTATATTCAGTATATGCATTATCTAAAGTTATTTTTTTAAAGATAAAATGATAGTTAATATCTATACCTAATTTTAAATAAATGCATCTTGTTATTTGGAGGTAAAGTTCTTAATAATTAGTGGATATGGTCTATACATCACAACTTGATGATTGGAAATTAAAGGACAAATTCATTAATTATTTTCTAAACTTCTATCAATATCTCAAAGTTCAAAGATAATTTTTAATATATAAAATAATTATTTATTAAAAAAACAAATATTTATAAAATCAATTTTGAAAAATATTAAATTTATAAGTTTTATATAAAAAATATTTTTATTATCATTATTGCAAAACATAATTTCTATACTAACTCAATTTTATACAATTTTTTTTTTTCAATTTAATAATCATGTTTATATTTATTTCTACACAATAACAGAATTATACAAACATTACATTTTTTGATTAATAATAATGTTTATAAATATACTACCACCCAATGAATTTCATCTTTGAAAAATATGGTTTTTAGTACTTAATTCTAAGGTAAATATGAAAAGAAAACTAAACGTAAATCTACATGTTGTATTACTATATTTTTCTAAAAAAATTCTCGCCTCTTGTTCTGGATTACCATGCTGCTATAGATTTTCTGATGTGGCATTGTTTCCAATTGTACCGTTGCAAATGGTTTTTTTTGGGAAGTGTAGGGTGGGTCCATGGAGATTTTTCCAAAGAGAATTTGGCAATTAGTTGGCCAGTTATCAGAGCCTGCCTAGTTTAAATGTTTTATTTTTTTGGTTTTTTAAGATTTTTTAGTTTGATTTTGTTTAAAATTTGGTGAAAAGTGATTAGCCAAAGGGGTGTTGTACTTTTAGAGGAAACCATCTAAATAAAAAGGCTAATTTATCAAATTTCAACCATAATTTAAGACAGCCTTGGATTCTTCCCGAATTTGTATTCCGACCATTATTTTGAAGGACATGATATTTCGGCCAATATTTTGACAGAGATGAAAATAGATGGCAGTGGATCTGATAATAAAAAGCAAAGTTAGAATTAGAATGTTTATGACCGTTTGAAAAGGAGGGCCAATATTTTGACGGAGATGCAAGGAGATGGCCGTGGAGCTGATAATAAAAAGCAGACATTAGAATTAGAATGTTTATGACCGTTTGAAAGGAAGAGAATATAAAACATTTGAGATAGCCAACCTTGTAGTAGTTTCATTTCATCTTCTGAATTGGTTTCTTGGTTGCTCCTTTTCCTTTTTTGTTTGGTTTGTTTCATCTTAGTATGTATTCGCATGGCCAAACTCGTTGGTTTTTACGGTCAATTTTCTTTACCTTAATTTTGGTTGTAGTTGGTTTTACTAATTGATCTTTTTCTCATATTTTTTTGATTGCTTTTATTGTTTGTAATCTAAGTCACCTGACAAGTTCAAACCCACCTCGTGTCGCGAATCCTACGTGTGGGAAACGAAACGGTAGGACACGTGTCGGATACGCGTTTAGAACGTGTCATGTTCACAGGACATGCGTGTCTTGAAAATAGGACACGTGTCCTGCTCAGAAAAGGACCCTGGCTCATGTTTTCTCATGCAAGTTGCAGCTGTGAGGTGTTTCAGTGTGCAACTAAGGGTTATTTTGCCTTACTAATCCTATTTAAAGAGCTCCCCACCCCCTCCATTTTACCCTCCCTAGTAATTA
>ML828194.1:0-10591 GCA_009831015.1 Picea engelmannii | reverse complement strand
ACAAATTGGAGCTGCCTGCATCTTCACGAGTACACCCAGTTTTCCATGTTTCATGCTTAAAGAAGGTTATAGGTGACAAGATCCCAGTTCAAACTATATTGCCAGAACTTGACGAGGAAGGAAAAATCATATTGGAGACTGAATCCATCATGGACACAAGAATTTTCCAGCTAAGTAATAGATCCATTTCAGAGTATCTCATTAAATGGAGGAAACTACCGGCTAAAGATTCCACTTGGGAAGATGAGTCTTTTATACAGAAGCATCCAGAGTAACTCAAGAATTGTGGACGACACTTGTCTCAAGAGGAGGGGCATGTTAAGCCCTAATGTTGGCTCATTACCCCTTAATTGGGGCATATTAGATTAGTACTGCTATTTTATTTATGTCGGCTTTAGGCCATTAGTTGTAATTTAGATTAGTAATGTTATTTTAATTATGTCGGCTTTAGGCCATTATTTGTAATTATACCTCCTATTCTGCTATATGTACCAAGGAGACATTTTCATTTTGAATCATCTTGTACTTGAACATTTTAAGTGGGATAAAAGGAGCTTGCCCCCTCGAAGAGGCTTATTATCTGAAATTATCTCAGTTTCAAGGCGTTGAGTCTTTTCTCGAGGTTTTTCTATGCTATATTGATGTTTGGTTCTTAACACCCCTCTCGTTGAAAAGTAATGCATAACTCACAAAAATCCATGGTCATGGGACCTAATTGTTGATTTTTCATAAGAGATGATATTGTATGTGAATGAATGTATATAGTGTTACAATGATAAGTGGTCTATATATAAAGAACATATGTTAAACATGGTGACCATACGTGAAGAGATGTGTCCCTTGGGTAATAAATATATTTATACTTTATATTGTGCTTTATGCTTTATACTTTATTATATATATATATATATATATATACTTTATCTCGTAAATATATTATTACAGTAATAATATTATTATTAATAATATTGATTAATAATTAATAAACTCATTATTAATTATCAATCTAGTGGAATTTCTTTCTGATGCTGCCCAAACATCAACACTCCCTCTCAGCGAGGAAGACATTCTACATTATGCCAAGATTACCTCTGAAAATTACCTTTGAAGATTACTTATGGGTAGCTCTCAAATAGCTTCAACATGTCACCATGACATCCATTACCTTGCAATGCATATGTACTTCGTCATGCTCACCCTTGTGACTTCACAACCAATGAATCCAAGGCATGTGGGTAGTTCTCAAATAACTTCAACATGTCCCCAGGAAATCCACTACCTTGCAATGATTTGTACCTCATCACGTTCACCCTTGTGACATCACATCATGCATCCATGGATGGTGGGTAGCTCTCCAATAGATACAACATGTCATCATGAGACTATCCAGTTTCCCACATAAAATGTGGATATCTTATGCATGACATCCAGTACCCTATGATAGAATATATACCTCATCTCTTCAACATGCATCTAGGGTCGATGGGTATCTCTCCAATCGCTACAAAATGTCATCATGAGACTATCGAGTACCCTATGATAACTTCTTAAGACATCACTCCCTCTGAAGAGGGACTACATCGAGCTTGTCCCTGAAGTACTCAAACTTTGTCCTTGACAACAACTTTGTTAGCACATCTACAACCTTCTCATCAATAGCCACATATTGGAGCCTCACTGCGCCCTTCTGCACCATATTCGATCCTTATTTCTCCCTTCTGTACTAAGTGTCTAGCAACCAAGTGTCACTTCCACAAGACAAAGACTCCAAGTTTGATACCACAATAGCTCAGATCCATTGACTATTGAACATGTGAATCTATACATCCTTGAATATTCATAGTGAAAACATGACTTCACCCCATGAAACCAAGGTCTGTGGGTAGCTCTCAATAGATACAACATGTCCCCAGGACATCCACTCCCTGTGATGCATCAATACCTGATCATGTGCACTCTTTTCTCAGTGGCAACCCTCAGATATACATAGTGAAACATGACTTCACCCCATGCAACCAAGGTTTCTAGATAGCTCTCAATAGATACAACATGTCCCCAAGACATCCACTTCTTTTGATGCATCAATACCTTATCATGTTCACTCCCATCTTAGTGCCAACCCTTTTTAATGTTGGATGAGAATACGCAGTGCCAACCCTTTTTCATGTTGGATGAGTTCCACATGTCTTAGTACTAACATGATGTCACCCCATACAACCAAGGTCTATGGGTAGCTCTCAATAGGTACAACATGTCCCCAGGACATCCAATCCATGCAATGCATCAATACCTGATCATGTGCACTCATTTCTCAATGCTAATCCTTTTTCATGATGGATGAGGAAAATCCATCTGAAGAGGGACCACACCAAGCTTGTCCCTAAAGTACTCAAAATTCATCCTTGACATCGGCTTGGTAAACACATCCACAACTTGATCCTCTATAGTCATGAAACTGGAGCCTTACTACTCCCTTATGTGCTATATCCCTGATATAGTAATATCTGATCTTGATATGCTTTGATCAATCATAGACCACGGGGTTCTCTGACAACTTCATGCAACTCTGGTTGTCACATCAAATGTAGGTCGCCTCTAGTCTAAGACCAAATAACCGAGAAAAAATTTCTCGAAGCCACACTGCCACTACACGTGCTTCCAAATACTCAGCTTCAATCATAATGAGCACCACACATGATTTCTTCCTACATCCAGTGGAGCCTCCTGGTCCTTACTGTAGTACCCATCTCCCTTTAGAATTAACTGTATGACTCCCTCTCGAGCACTAAATATCAACTGAATCTTCAACCTGTTCACTTCATCACTTGTCCTACAAAAAAAGTCTCATCATACTCTTCTTGTAGGTCTTACCTAGAAGTCAAATTCAGTCTAATAGTCATCTATTTCCGAATCCACACTATTTCGTGCCCTGCTCCACATGCTTCCACATACTCTACCGCAACCATGATAAGTGCTACACACAACTACCTCTTGTTTCTCCATGAAGCCATATTGGAGCCTAGACTGAAGCAATATGTCGAAGTACTCTTCTAATCAAGAATATTGTTGATCCAATCTGAATTCGAATATCCATATAACCTGAACTCATGGCCTATCACATACTTGAGACCATAATCCAATGTAAACTTAAGGTACCTCATCACATGATTTGTTGTGACCAAATGAACTTGCCTGGGTTGCTCCATATGTTGGATCAAGGTGTTCAAAACATATATCCAATCTTGTGATCATCAAGTACATCAACAAACCCACCATATTCCTGTAGTACTGCACTCAATTATATATACTCCTTGAAGATATTTCTCCATTCTACTGATCTCCTCTACAATTATTTCATCAAACTCATCTGGTGCATCCTTGAAAGAACTGTGACCTTCGAACTTCTTGGGATCTTAGTGCCTCATGCTCTCAATAAATTGATGGCATGGTAGACTTCACCACATCACCATATCCTAATGAAGATATTCTTTATCTCCTTCTTTGACTTCTCGTCCATGTACTTTTGATAGTTCTGGGCACAAACTATCACCAAGACTCATAATTGTAGCTTGCATTGCACAACATAGGAAAATCTCTCTGAGGGTCCTTCACACTTTCGTGAATACAACACCCTTTTGTGACTCGAAATTCATATTTTTTATCAATAAAGTTGCGCCATTTTAATGGAGAGAACCAACAAAACCTTCATGCTCTCTTCAACTACAACAATCTATTTTCTTAAGCCTTGTCATTCTCACTCTATAGCAAGAAACTCTTCTCTAAGCCTTGCTTCTATAAGCTCTATATATGATGCTATCATTTCAAAAGGTGTTTTTTTTTTCCTTTCCACAGTAACTCTTTCTATGGATTCAGAAGCTACTCACTCTTGTKCTTTTGTCACTATTTATAATCTCAGTACATAGGCACCCAGTTGGGTTTAAATTTTCTAGCGGTGACCATGTATTTGAATCAACAAAAAGAGTCTTCTCAGGCGACACTTTTGAGTTTCGACTCCTTCGAGTAATTATTGAAGTTGTTTACGCCATAGGTATCCTCAATGGTATTCACGCTCTAGGTACCATAATGATTAGACAAGAAGATCTCCTTGGCACTTTGTAATTGGTTCCCACCTTTCTCATTCCATTCTTCATATTGTATGACTCCTCACAAACATAACATAGCCTCCAACAAGCATGGAAATTGAATCTAGTGTTTGAATTTGTATTATGGCTCATTGTACATTAATTTGATGCAGATATCTTATAGGTCCTTACACCCAAATAAAGAAGTATTCCTTACTTATCCACACAATGCTTAATAACCATATGGTTTCCAATTTTGGTTGATAGGCAGGACACAAAAATATCTAGCCTTGCTTTCCTGAATTTCCTTTGTAAAATACTTGGTCATTCTATCCTCATAGCCTTCCTTGTTTTCATTATATATGAAACTTAAAACTGGGACTAGTAACAACAATAATTAATTGTGTAACAAATGTTGATTTTTTTTTTCATCTTTAGAATCTATGTCTTGTTTTCAGATTACTCATTGCCATCTTCTTGTTGAGATGCGCTTTGATTTCAAACACATGTTATCTCTTATTTTCCTAGACCCTCCTGTGAGGGAGTTAAGCCCGACCCTACTCTAATACCATGTTGATTTTTCATAAGAGATGATATTGTATGTGAATGAATGAATATCTTACTACAATCACGAGTGTTCTATATATAAAGAACATATGGTGACCATGGTGACCAGCCATGAAGAGGTGTGTCCCTTGGGTAATTAATATATCTATACTTTCTATTATGCTTTATGTTTTATACTTTATTATATATATATTTATATTTTATATCATAAATATATTATTACAATAATAATATTATAATTAATAATATTTCTTAATAATTAATAATCTCATTATTAATTATCAATCTAGTAGAATGTCTTTCCCATGTCTCCCAAACATCAACACTAATGTCCATAACCTTTCAACACCCAAGATAATGTCACAACCACCCATTTAAATATCAAACGTGTCGGTTTTCAAGGAATAAAAAAGAAAATGAAGATTTGACAACATTAAGAAGCAACAATAATATATTTATTTTGAAATCTGATAAGGGAGGCTCAACATTGGTTATGGATAAAGAAGATTATGTTAAGAATATGTATGAACATATGAATTTAAGGCTGTGTTATAAGAAATTAGAGAGGAATCCTTTGAATAAAATAATGAATGACATGTATGAGGCTATTAAGATGTCATCTCTTGATGATGATATTTGAGAAGAAACTCATACCCAGTTGCCCCCTCATTCCTAGAATCTATGGGCTACCTAAGATTCATAAATATAGAGTTCTCCTCGGGCCTATTGTCAATACTATTGGATACCCCACTTACTTTTTGGCCAAATTTTGGCTAATAAATTGAAATCATTGGTTGGAAACATAGGCTCTTATGCTAAGGACTCAACCCATTTTGTAAACAAAATCAAGAATCTCAAGGTGGAGAATAAGGACATCCTTCTTAGTTTTGATGTAGTGTCTCTTTTTACTACGATATTGATCAATGAAACAATAGTTCTAACTGAAAAATTAATTTATTCACAAATCGCTAAATTGGTTGAATTATGTCTTGGGTCTACATTTTTTATTTCTCGAGCTATAATTTATGAACAAATGCATGGGGTTGTTATGGGGTATCCACTATCCTCTATCGTGGAAAATATTTATATAGATCATTTTAAACAGAAGGCCATCAATTCCTTCCCCTTTAAACCTGATGTGTGGGTCAATTATGTAAATTATATGAATGTAAAATGGCCTCATGGTAGACATAACTTAAAAAAATTTCTGGAACATAAGAATAGTCAATCTAAACATATCCAGTTCCTTATGGAATCGAAATACTATAATTCTATTCCTTTCCTAGATGTTCTCATTTAAAGAAAGGAGGATGTTTCCTTGGCACATCAATGTTTTCGTAATAAAATCCACTCTGAACAATATCTTCATGTTAATTCCTATCATCATGCATCCCAAAAACTGGGGGTCATTAACACATTATCTAGTGGATCCCTAATAATTTCTGATGAGGAGCATTTAGAAAAAGAAAAGAAACACTTAACTAATTTTTTCATAAAGAGGGGTTATAAGGATTTTTTCTAAGCAATATAAACTTTGTTAGAGTTTTTATGTCATTACCACCATTGCTAGAATTTAATATCTAAATATAATACACCCAAATGTTGTTTGATTAAGTCATATGTGATGCCATGCAAAGAAAAATAATGTTCCATCTGAGTGAACCAACATATGGGTTTGGAGCCATCAAATTTGTTGACATCCACTATAGGGAGTATGTTGCATATTTGAGTCATAGGGTCATGAAAAAATAGGGTATAGTGAGTCTCCATGGGATTGGATGTCTCAACTTCTTCCCTTTGGGATGGCTAGTCCAAGCATTGATAACCCATAGATTGAATATTGTTCATCACCATGATTTGGGACAATTGGTTTAAGACAGAGTCCATTTTGGCAAGATTTTCATTTCTAGAATCAAAATTTTGTTGGGAAAGTTGGTTGTTCAATTTTGTGTTGCAAATCATCACACTGATTTTCCAAGAAGGAGACTCTATTGACTATCTTAGAGACTCTGATAACCATAGAGATGTGGGCCCATAAGAAAAAGGTTAGTTGAGAGTGGTACCAATGTTATTAGAACTTGTTTTTGGGCCTATTGAGATGGTTTTCTAGTGGGGTGAGTAGATCCACCAAAAAGGATTATTGGATAGTGGTATGATGATGATCATATTTACAAAAGGGTTATATTGAAATAGGACTCAAATAAGGTTGTGGTTAGGAACCAAACTCCTTTTTTAAAACTTCTACAGAGTTATTTTCCCATATGAATACTACTATTCTAAAATAATGCTCGAATTCTTAACACTATAGTTTATGTAAGAATTTCATAGACTGGTAGTAGGAATAAAGGTTTCCAATGACATAATGCACAAATTTGTAATACATCCATTTATGTAGGAAGTCCATGGACTAGTAGTAGGGAGTAGGGTTTCAAGGGCCCTGAGGGAAAAGAGTTGCTAGGTGTTATATGTGTGGGGTCCAACAATAGTACTCATCCTAATTTCTCTAGAAACTAATTAAGAAGGCTTGATCAGACCCTTAGTCTACTACCCTATTACCCATAAACTAGAGAGTAATCTTCTAGAGTGTTGTTCTCAATGTTGGTTCTAGGTAACTGTTGACAGGTCTGAATTCCCCCAACAACAATACGGGGTTACCCCTGGTAGGAAATAAAAATTATAACTCTCACCATTTGGAATAGTTAACCCATACATATTATGGCTTGGAAGCCATTCACAGATTTTTTTTACAGATTACGGTTGGGTCCACCGATGAGGGTGGAAGATGGGTGGTTATGAAAACAAAATATGTAGATGAAGACTATGTAAATGTAGGTCTAATATACTCTAAACCTATGATAGCCTAGCTAATAGATAATTATCATAACCGCATGAGATGTAATGAAACTAAACCCTACCTAAAACCCCAATCAGATAGCTTTCATGAAGGTGCAGAATTAGATACACATGCATACATAAACATGACCAGAAAATTCTAAATCATATCTGTGCATAAATCAACAACTCATGTTCTCAAAGAGATATAAGATAATAAAGAGTAACAAATAGTAAGAGTAACATAGCTTGCATCAAAATAGTCCATAAGAAAACTTGTTCTTACAGCCCATGTGAACAACATACATCCTACCTGAAATAGTTCACAACAAAACAATGACACATGCAATTCCTTCTCTCAATCAAAATTTATCCCTGAGGGATTCTCTATATTAATAGTTTCAACAATAGTACATGAAAACTCTAATGATATCTCTTCAATTTTAGTTGACACTATATTCCCAAAATAGTTCATAAGTGTACACTATTTGAAGAGCCAAAACCCCTTTCTTTGGGTATAATTTTAGTATTTAATGAGGTTCAATGTGACCCTTGTCCTTCGACCATCCTCCGTGAGCTTTCACCTTCCAAAATTTGTCTTATTCCCTTTGCAATAATGAGAAACAAATACAATAGTTACAATTTGATTTTTTCTTTGGTGGGCCATCATGCATTTTTCCAATATGTGCCTTGCGCATCATGAAGATTGACCTAGGCATGGGAATATCTTCATCATTTGGGTTTGATAGTCGATCATCATGGAGTTTCTAGGTCTCCTCTGTAATGTACCCCAAATTTCCCAAATAATATTTTTTTTGTTCGGGGACATTAAATTTCCTTGACTTTCCAACATTGATTATGACACAGAGATAATCCATTAAACACATGTTTATTCCTTTATTGTATGAATAGAATATTTATCGTCGTTATTGGATTATAATCATACACTTTTTATTTATTGAATAAAATTGCGACCAGTACTGTGACGAACCTTAGAATAACCACCATGTCTATTTCAAGACATGATATCCATAACAAAACACGTAATAGACTATCATTAATCTTATATCATCCACTTCTACATAATTCTCCTAGCTCTCATCAACAATGTATACTATAGACTATAGACTATCACATAGTCTATCCATAACAATAACACTAACACTACCCACAATGAGATATATATTGTTTAACATATAGACTGTTATATGAATACCATAACAATGTATGACTTTAGTATAGTGTAATGAACATATACCATAACAACGTATGACTTTAACATAGTTTTCAGTCACTATCCCTTTCTTTTCATCCCTCAATTGCATGTGACCATGCGATGTGACACGGTGCTATCAAATAGGTGCTTATCCGGAGCCTTGAGAGCTTCGGGGCTCCAAAACTTTGGCTTTATAAGATCTTTCTACTTCATGCCTTATTTCTCCCAAACAATGAATTGGCGAACTTCATAAAGTGGGGTGGATCAATGGTCCATGGTTTCCTCAACAACCGATAGTTGGGATTTATTACGAAACTCTGGCCTTCAGAAGTTTTGGGCTATCCAT
Organism: Picea engelmannii; assembly: GCA_009831015.1. Classification (NCBI taxonomy): domain Eukaryota; kingdom Viridiplantae; phylum Streptophyta; class Pinopsida; order Pinales; family Pinaceae; genus Picea; species Picea engelmannii. The sequence continues at coordinate 1,548 of ML828194.1, read as the reverse complement.
GCTCTCCAAAATTCTGGAGTGCTCAGTCTCCGGACTGTGGTATCTGTTGCCACGTACCTTATCCTGATCAATGGTTGAAATTAACTACAGACTCTGAGAGTTCTTGACTTAACGCAATTGCAACACAATTCCTTCGGAGTACCAAGTCTCCAAACCTTGGGATCAGGTGCCCCGCATCCACTGGGGCCCATGGTCTCCATGCTTGAACTAATAAATATTGAAAAAATCACATCAAATTTAGTACTTTTCAAAATGCGGTGACATGGGTTTCCAGTTTTGTAGTAACCCATCGATCATTCCACAATTTTCCCCAAGCTGACATGTACCCCTTCTAGGAAATCGTGGTTTGGATTGTGGGACTACCCTATAGAATTATCTGTCACGCAAATTCGATCTCCGCAATGCCTCTTGACCATCGATCTTGATAGATCGTGATCAATGTTAATGCATCCCTGATATAGATAACTTATTCACTAATTTTAACTACCGTGTACCATCACCCAGAGCTCCACATGGAAGGATGCACGAAGCCGACATGCGGCCCAATCACGTGAGTGACATATGTCCTGTTCTAATTGCATTTCCATCTTACAAAGTTTCATAACTCACTGATGTAGGGCACACGTCCCATGTGTCCACATCATCTCTAGTGACTTCAGTAGGCCATGTCACTTTGGGACTTCAGGCTTCGGGAGATTTCACCTTAGCATACCTCGTTTCTCCCCAACGTCGAACTCCCAAAATTTCTTACCTTTCTCTCTTGGCTTGACCCTACGGTTATGATCCATCCTTGGTTCAATCCAATGGTAAACACATCCCCCACAGATCTATGATGTAGATTGTCTTCGGGACTTCAGAACTTCGGGCTTCGAACCTTTCTTCTCTATCACACATAAACTTCATCGAGGTCACGAAGTCCGAAGTACTTAGTGGTTAATCCTCATTTTTTTTCCTTTGTAGGTTATGCAGGTTGTTGTAATTGGATGAAGGAAGAATCTTACCTCGAAAGGTATTCGAGTTCCATGTCCTTCCTTGACTGATCTATGCACGCATTGAATTTGATTCCATATAGAATTTTGTGTATACTTTCTTAGAGCTTTGTTTACAGTAAGAGGTTGTGGAGTTTTTGGTCTATGGTACTCCAACTGTAATATTTTGAAAAAGATCGATTGAATACAAAGGTTGATTTTGTAAGATACTTTGAATTCATCACTATGTTTTTGTGGTAACAAAGAATGTATTCAGATTGTTATCCGTTTATCTATTTTTACATGTTATCAAATTGATAAGAACCCATCGAAGTTCATTCCTTATTACACCATTTATCTACAATGATTGTTATGTACATATTTGAATAGCACCTCAAAATATATATAATACATTGGTCAATAGGAACATAACCATAGTTCTACCATTTCTTTATGTATGAGCATATATATATATATATATATATATATATATATATATATATATATACACACCACCATCATATCTCAAACAACCAATATTTCCAGTATTATTTAACTATGATAAGACATAGGAAAACAT
>ML828193.1:50952-80157 GCA_009831015.1 Picea engelmannii | reverse complement strand
ATGCACCATTTAGTCAAGACAACTATTGAAGAAATCTAAGTGGTTAGAATGTTTGTATGGGTATTGTTTCCATTAAGCAAAGAAATTATTTTCTTATTTAATGTTATAATGGTATGATTCTAAAGAAACTATGCTTTTTATGTTGGAGCGCTACTCTTAGCTTGCTAATTTTTGCACTATTTAAATAAAAAGTTGGAGGTGTAATGTTGATAATAATGTCCAACTAGTTGTTGTAGCTAACTAGATGAACATAACATAACTAGTTGAGCACTATTTACACCATTGGGTTGATTACTTGGATAGCATAATAGGTTGGTAGCATTATTTCTTTTGCTGGGAATTTGTTTGGAGACCATGCAACGAATAAACCCAACCTTGAGGAGTCAGAAAATGATAAATAGTAGAGTCATATCAAAGAATCAACCTTGTATACTAAAAGAACTAATTGCAATTGGATATTAACTTGCAAAGGATCCAATTGAATTTTAATTGAGAAACAATGTGCTTCATTATTGGCATATTGCAGAGAAAAGGTTTGTTTTGTTTTTAGAATTGACAAGGTGCAATTGTTTTCGCACTATTGGTATTTTTTTTGGCGTTACACAACTAACAAAAGAACCATCCTTTCATGCTATTTGGAGAATAGTGAGAAAAGAAGTTTGTACTCATAATTACATGAATAACAAAATCCTTGGAATCCATTATGAAGATAGATCTCTCTGCATAATTCTTAGAGTAGAGACCAAAGTTCATTTCTGTAAAGGATCCATGTTGTTGAGGTGTGTGGAATAGAAGTATTGCATTTATGGATCATGTTGGTATTAGAGTACTTGGATCCTTGACCATGAAGAAGCTACTAGTACTTTGAGGAGAATGAAGACCGGACATGGGTAAAGCAATGAAGAGAGAGAGATTGGAAGACCCAAGGGCCATCAATGTGAAAATTCAAGAATCAAGTAGGCACTTGAAGGAGAAGGTGTAGATGTTTGACTATAGGATAACAATGATGGAAAAGGACTTTGATACCTCTGCAAAATTGTTTCCATTTCTAAAGAATATCTTTGGTAAACTACAAGACTCCCTCACCACTATTATGGTAGATTAATATAAACACAGATTTCAGCTAGTGCAATTGAGAAAGAAGGAAAATCAGCTATATAACTGGAAAGAGTAAAGGTTCACTTGAATGATGACTTAGTTGCACCAAGAATTGGCAGTGAAGGAGGAGGCATTGGCCAAGTTATAAGAAGTTGTCCAAGAGACGAAGGAAGAAAAGAAACCTTCCATTGATACTATAGAATCCAACACCATGACTAAGAAAAACATGGTAAGTTCACCTTCTATATAAATTTCTCAAGAGCAGAGCTTAGATAACAAACCTCTGACAGAGCAGAGCTCAGATTACAAATGGTTTCCAAGAAACCTTTTACAATGCTTATATATCTTTATATAGCACTTTCTATCCCATAAGAACACTCTAGAGAAGGAACCTTCTAGTAGGAGGATACTTCTAGTAAGCCTTCTTACAATAATTATGTTCACACTACTACATAGAATTTATTTACCAATGATGGCCTCCATACATAGAAATACATAGTAATCTATATACTTATGGGATTGGGGAGGTTAGGACCCTAACATGCCCTCCCCATTAAAAATAACACTTGTCCTCAAGGCTTGAGATGCGAAAAGTCTTACATAATGGTTGTTGGTTCCCATGTGGCATTCTTTGGCTATGTGTCCTTCCATTGTATTAAAACTTCCTAGATCGTGCACTGGAAGAGATGAACTTTTCATTTGTCAATGGTGGCCTCTAGCTACAACCAAATGGAACCTTCTTCATCCAATTCAAGCAATTTAGTTTGTTTGAACCCAATAATTGGATCCAATCACTTTCTTTAAGAAGGTCGACATGAAAGACTGGATGGCTCTTAGAGTGGCTGGGAAGTGTTGATTTGTAAGCCACATACGCAATAAACTTGAGGATTGTATAGGGGCCATAAAAATTTGGAGCTAGATTTTGGTGGTGGCCTTCTTTGAGGGAAGTCTTCTGGTATAGTTGTAGATGAAGGAAGACCTGAGCTCCTTTTTCAAAATGGTGTTTAGAGCAACCTTGATCAACATGTTGTTGCACCCAATTATATGCCATGACTAGATTATCTTTGAGAATGCGTAGAATGTCTGCCCTAGCTTTAAGGTTTTTGTCGACCTATGGTACCATGGAGACATCTAGTAGGTAAGATAATACAAATGGAGGATTTTGGCCATAAAATGCCTCAAATGGGGTCATGCAAGTGGCACCATGATAAGTTGTGTTTTAGCACAATTTATCTAGGGGTAACCATTGAAACCATGGATATTTTCATTATGAAGTGAAGCACCTCAAATATTCTCCTAAACAATTGTTGACGCCTTCCATCTAGACATCAGTCTGAGGGTGATAGAAAGTGCTAAGATTCAATTGAGTGTTCTATATCCTGAACAATTATTTCCAAAAGTTGCTAGTGAACGTTGCATATTTTAACCTTGTACGATAAATTACTGCAAATAGATTCTTAATAAAAACAGAAAAGATATAATGGCACACATACACACATTACATACAGATTTTATACTAGAAACCCAAACTAGGAAAACCAACATCGTGTTTAGAGCCGCACCTCTAATATTATATTCATCGTATATCTTCATCATTTACAATATACATATGTATGTATGTATGTATGTATGTATGTATGTATGTATGATACCTCGACATCCAAAACCCCTAATCCATTGACCTGGATTAATCAACAACTCTAATTCCTTAACTGGAATTAGAAAATCATCAAGGATAATTTTAAGGATGGAAATTTATCTTAGAATGTAGAAAATTTAGCAAATCTTACTAGTACATAACATGCAAAGTATAAAATGTTTGGCGACATTTTTGTAAAAATATTCAAATTTATAAGGATTTTATATAGTTTCTATAAAATTTGGGTTATTTTTAAGGTAAAGTAATTTTATTCTATAGAATTTGAGCGAAACACTTTTAGAAAAAAGAGAAATTCGTGAATATTTATTTCGAAAAAAGCATGGAAAACTAGCCCATGGACAATATATAGCCCCGAAAAGTTCCCCCAAAGACCATGTGTCGAAGAATTGTCCAAACAATTGGCGAATATCCAAAAAAATGGCAAATAAACGCCCCATTAGGGGTACTTATAGTCATGCAAACAATATACCACATACCCAACAAAAGTGGGATCACGGCCCATGATAATAGAGTGTGGCATACCATGTAGTTTGAAGATATTATTCATGAATACTTGAGCAGCCATGGAAGATTTAAAGGGGTGTTGGAGGGCACAAAAATGAGCATATTTAAAAATCCGTTCGACCACAACCATAATCATTGGTTTATTGCAATATTTGGGCAACCCCACTATGAAGTCCATAGAAATGTCTATCCATACAGTGGGTGGAATAGGTAAAGGTTGTAGTCCACCTAGGGTCTTCATTGTTTCTTACTCGTGTCATTGGAAAATATCACATTCATCCACAAAAGTGCAAATGTCCTTTTTCATGCCTTCCCAAAAGAAGGAACATTTGATCTGTTCATATGTTTTATGAAATCAAAAATGACATGTTGTTGGTGATGAATGGACTTCGAATTGCACAATGGATTTAAAAATAGACTACTTAATCACATACATTCACCCTTTATAACAAAGTTCATCATTGTGCCAAGTGTAGTCAAGAGATATATTAGAATCATGTTGAATTTGTTAGATCAGGTTGGAAATCTTGGGATCGGTGAACCATTCATTACAAAAAAAATTCTCCCAATAAACTACAATGAATGAGAGTGAAAAGAGGGACCCTTCCTCTTCATATTTTTTGGAAATAACATCAACTACCACAATCTCCTTACCCTTCTTATAAATGATCCCATAATCATGGCCTAACATTTTTGTAACGCGTTTCAATTATTCCAGTGAAGAAATCCTTTGCTCCAAAAAGTATTTGAGGATACGATACGATAATGGTTTTTAATTTGGAAATGATTCCCAAGGAGTAAGGACAACAGACATCCATAGTGTGTAAAATGGTCAACGTTCCTTTTTCATAGGTGGATTTTCCCAAGTGTCAATAACAAAGTTTTTTATTGGTATAGGCCAAGGGTCTGCCTTCTTACATGATAACTACTCCTATTCCTTTTCCCAAGGCATCACATTCCAAGAAAAAAGTCTTATTATAGTTGGGCAAAGCAATTATTGGGGTTGTACACATAGCATCTTTCAAATCCTAGAAGGCTTGATCTGCAGCTACACTCCAATTGAAAGAATTTTTCTTAAGTAAGGTAGTGAGGGGAGCCACAATTTTTCCATAGTTCTGGAAAAACTTTCTATAGCACCCTATTATACCAAAGAAACCTCATAAAATTTTAAGAGTCATAGGATGGGGCCAATCTTTCATTGCTTCAATTTTCTTTGGGTCCATGCATACACCATCCTTACTAACAATATGGCCTAAATATTCAACTTCGGAAATGAAAAAGGCACATTTGGACATCTTGAGAAATAGTTTATGATGAGAAAGGGGTTGTAAGACCTGGTCTACATGGGTAACATGGACCTGCCAAGTTTTTTTGGAAATGAGGATGTTATTAAAAAATACTAGAACAAAATGATGTAGAAAGGAATGAAATGTATGATTCATGAGACTATGGAAAGTGGATGGTGCATTACAAAGGCCAAAGGGAATCAGCAAGAACTCATAATATCCTTCATGAGTGCAAAAAGAAATTTGGGAATATCAACCTCTTTCATACAAATTTGGTGATATTTTAAATGGAGATCAAGTTTGTAAATAATTGGGCACCTTTAAGTTCATCCAAAAGATCATCAATGATTGGAATGAGAAACTTATCCTTGATTGTGATTCTATTGAGAGCATGAAAATAAGGACACATGTGCCAAGTGACTTATTTTTCTAATACCATGATCATCAGAGATGAATAAGGACTAGTATTAGAGCATATGACACCCACAACTAATAATTCTTGAACAATTTTTTCAATTTCATTTTTCCAAACAAAGGGGTGGCGATAAGGGTGAACATTGGGTGGGAGGCTACTAGGTATGAGTGGAATGGAGTGATCATGGGAACCATGGGATGGTGGGAGGCCTTGGGGTGTTTCAAACACTGACTGGTGTTTGGTTAAGAGGGATTGCAGGTTGAAATGAATGGGTTGGGAAGGGGTCTCAAAGGCTTGAATAGAATGAAACTGGGTAATAATGCCAGAATGGCCTTTTTTGAGGAATTTTTCCATATAATGTGAGATGACAATATCGACAGAACCTACAGTGATTACCTGGAAAGTGTAATGGTGCCCAACCTAATAGAATCTCATGTATAACTCTTGGAAATCCATGGTGATGGGACCCAATGTGTGCAACCATTCATCACCTATAACAATGTCACAACTACATATTTCAGTGGAAAACATGTGGGATTTCAAAGAATAATCACCAATTTGGAGGTTCACATTTTCACAACAACCCCCACATTTCATGGAGCCACCATTAGTAACCATTATCTGAAAATTGTCACTACATGGATATAGAAATGTGTCTCTTGGGCGATGCGATGGTTAATAAAGTTTTGGGTGTTATCATTGTCAATTAAGATAATGACTTTGCAATGCTTGATATAGCCAATTAATTTAAGAGTTTAGGGAGTCGAAATACCATTCAAGGCATGTAGGGAGACTTGGGGTTCCACAACAAGTTTATAAGAAGGAGGAATGTCATCATATTATTGAGGCAAAGGTTTGTGAGGGAGAGAATCACCATAATTTTCTGAAATGTCTTCAGAAATGGCCATAAAAAAAAATTATCCTTACATTTGTGCCCAAGAAAATATTTGTCATCACAATTGCAACAAAGGACTTTAAGTTAGTGTTATGCCATTTCATACCAAGTTAACAGTGAATCTTGAAAGGAGGAGAGGGATTGGTGAGACGGGGATGTAGAATAAAGGATGGTTTTTTTATTTGAGTAGTAACCACCTGTTGTTCTTTCCTAGCTCTATGAGTAGCTTTGAGCCAAGTGGTACGGAGAGGAATTAAGACATGAGCACATATTTCTTCCTTCACACCACCAATAAAACATTCTTGAAAAAATACATTTGAAATTCCTTTGGTGTGGAAAGCTAGTTTCTCAAAAGCAAAGATGTAATCTTCAACTATACTTGCATGTTTAAGCTTGGTTAAGAGGCCCAAATGATGATTATCGATTTCAAAATGCTCATAAAGATATACAACAAAATGAGTCTAAGAAATATAACCTTTGTGGGAATTCTTACGCCAGTACCACCATTGTGAGTGCTCAATATCTAAATATAAGACACTGAAACTAAGTCCCATTAGGTCATCAATGATGCCATGTAGTGAAAATAGTGTTTCATTTGAGTGACCCAGCCAATGGGATCTAAGCCATCAAATTTATTCGCATCCACTTTAGGAAGGTGTAGAGCATGAACAAGGGTATGAGAGTGAAGCCCCATGGAATGGGAGGATTCAAATCCCTCTCGTTGTAAGGAATGTTCCTGGTAGTGGGTGTCTGGGAATTTATTAAGAAATGCATATGGTTAGTCTTGTATGCCATCTAGTGTGTTAAGCTTGGTATTAACTATAGCAAGCTAGTCATTAAATGTAGCAAAGTTTGTTCGGTAGAAACTTGAGCTTTTGTGAGTTTGGTTTGCAAGTCTTCACATAATTGTTCCAAGTTGTAACACCCCAAAAATTACGACTACAAGCGACACTAGTAAGAGAAAAAATTTGTTGTGTTTAGGCAGGAAGGCAATGACGACAACAGTTAAACCACACAACCTAACGACGAACACAATGCACGCAGATCAGAAAACAGACAACAACGACTCAGCACACTAGCACATCATGAAATTGGATGAAACATGTGATAATCAATAGGCCAATAAAACGACTACTCGCCCGGCATAAGAAAGACAACGCCTCCAACTAAAGGAAAACATCAACCACCCGACACAGTGTCTTTGACGACTAGGAACTAGAACCTCTATGTCGCGCAAAACCCAACGCCTTAAGGCGTTACAAAACCAAGTACCAACAACCATTACAACGAACTAATGCCCACATCGGTAAGCACAAGACTCCGACCAGGGCGTCCAATGATCCCCTCATCAAGAATCATTTCGTTGCAAGGCGATAGGAGAGATGGTGACCAAGGCACAAGATAACATGTCTAGACCATAACCCAAGAATAAATCCAATGTGCTAGGAGACTGAAATAACTATCAAACGTGAAGACTATACCCCAGCACCCAATCGACAAGTCAATAAGGCACAAAGGAAAACTGACTACTATAACAATCATACATCATAATAACTTCTTGGCGCCACAAATTCTAAGAAAACATACATCAATCTGTACACAAAAATAATTATTAACTTCAAAACAAATAGCTCATGGTATCTATTTTCCAATTCCAAAATTTTGGATAAGTACCTTCCTAAGGATGAATCCATTATAACTAGACTGATCATGTACGTCTAATTAGCTCGCTGATTTAAAGTAAAGGCAATTCTAATGAGAACGACATTGTTAGCCCAAGAGGAATCATTTTTTTTTTAGTAACTATATCTTGTTGACCATAAATGTTGGCTAGCGTTGATATTATGTCTAACTAAGTCGATATGTTGTCTATCAACAAATATCTTGATAAATCTAAGGATGAACTATCAATAAATAGATTGATAAATCCATGGAAATTTGTTGTCCACCATCCATATTGATGTCTATTAACAAGTTTACTGTATCCATTAAATTTCGTTGTCAAACCATCCATGTTACTAGTTATTAAAAATGTCATTGCATCCATTTAAGATCGTTGTCATACACAATAGATTACCATGCCGTTGTTCACCTATTAAAAACGTTCTCCACTCACAATTCTAAAGAATATATGAGATCGCAGAGTTAAATATTGAGGAAATCGCAGTGTTAGTAAAAATCGTTGGGTTAAATATAATTTATGGAATTTTTTGAGTTAATCGCTGAGGAAATCGTTGAGTTGAATATGGAATCACTATCCAATGCAGAGTATAGCATTCAAGGATTTATTCCTTCACATGATAACATGCAGTCAAAAATGCAGCCATACATTTAATTAAGATTTACGGTCTACACATTAAATCGCTACCCATTAATTAATAGCTACCCATTATTATTAAACATTTGTTGTCATAGATATTATTAAATCACAGATATATATAATCTAGATATATGATACACGGGTATCTCATTAAAGGAAAATGCAGACTTAAATCAATTTGCAGACATATCTAAATTTGAGCCATTTCATTAAAATAACGCATGCATATCATTGAAGAAAAGCGTTGTCTACTAAATAACAATTTTGTTGTCTAAGAAATAATGAATCTTGTTATCTATGTATTTAATAATTTCGTTGCCTATAAGATTATTTTCACAGTCACACTGTATGTTTCAAATTGTTGTCAATAAATATTACCTTCGCAGTCACACTGTATGTATCAATTTGTTGTCAATAAATATCATTTTCGCAGTCACAATATATGTATAAAATAGTTGTCAATGAATATTATTTTCGATGTCCATTCATAAGTTTAATGAATATTAAAATTGCCACCAGTTACACAATAGAAACACCACCAAATGTGCAGTAAAAACGCTACCCATTACATAGTAACTACGACCCCAATTACACACCATTACATAGTAAATATGCTGCCCATTTACACAGAAAATATGTTACCCATTACACAGTAAATATGCCCCCATTTACACACCATTACACCGTAAATACGCTACCCATTTACACACCATTACATAGTAAATACGCCCACCATTACACAGTAAATACGCTACCCATTTACACACCATTACACAATAAATATGCCCACCATTACACCACCTTTACACAGTAAATACGCTACCCATTTACACACCATTACACATTAATTATGCCCACCATTACACAGAAAATATGCTACCCATTTACACAGAAAATACGCTACGCATTACAAAGTAAATATGCAGGCATTCTAGGTAGAATTTTCGTTGTTATTCAAGGCATAAATTTACTGTTATTCAAGTGTAAAAATGCAAGCATTCAAAGTAAAATTTTCGTTGTTATTCAAGGCATAAATTTACTGTTATTCAAGTTTAAAAACACAGGAATTCAAGGTAAAATTTCCATTGTTATTCAAGGCATAACTTTACTGTCATTCAAGTGTAAAAATGTAGGCATTCAAAGTAAAATTTTTGTTTTTATTCAAGGCATAACTTTACTATCATTCAAGTGTAAAAAACACAGTCAATACATACATTAAAATGTTGTCATTCATAGATTAATAACGCTGAGAGTTTACCAATGAAAGAGCTGGGAACTTTCATTAAAATCGCAGAGAATAAAAGGCCATCCAAAAACGCAGAGGTGATATTAATAACGTTGAGAGTATTAAGTTGTTCGTTGAGAGAAATGATAAACAATACGCAGAGATACTCAATAACAAGAAGGCATAGGGACAATCATTCAGCCATGAATCAATCAAACAACGGGATAAGTAAGGGGTAGACAACTGGGAAAAAATTATCCTTCGCTCATCAACCATGCACAGAAAAGCAGGGAATTAGAATCTATAGGTCTTTAAACACTGAAGTGACGATCGTCGATTTGGCTCCTAGCCGACTGCTCAGGCATGGACTGATGACCTAGGGATAAGGGTGGAAGATAAATCACAATCTCTTCATAATAATAAATAAAACCCACACAGATAAGTTATTGAAATCAGGAGTTGGGTTCGCCAAGGTAAATCCATTCAGAGAACAGCAAGCAAGGGGATTACAATCCCATAGGAAAGCAGGTGCAAGACAGTGCATGGAAATGAAATCTTAAACCGAGCACAAAGAAATAACATGTGTAAATTTAATTTCATTGCAAGTAACAATTAAACCGGTGTACCTTAGCCAAACGTGACTGCTCAATAGTTTATATCCTGCGTGCGCTCCGTCCAGCTTCCGCTTGCCAACTAATGTGACCTCACCAGTACCTCCCAGCCAACGCTAGGGGTACTCTTCTTCCCCCTGAGCCCCCCAAGACACAAAGGGGCCACACACACAATACCATAGAACTACTAGCACCCAGCTTGCCTCGCAAGGTCAAGCTACCACTCGTTACCGGCGTTGGTTATCCCAACTCCCACAAGATAAGTTCAGTCAAGACAAAAATTCAGCAGCATAACATTACGCATAAATATAAGATCCATACTCCTTCTCCTCCATCTGTTTTATAGAGTTTTTAAGTGATTTCTTTCCCAAATTCCCATTTAATTTCTTTTTCATTAATTAAATCAGAAAAAACCTCCCCCGTACACATGTCACCCATCCCCCTAGTTGCACCAGAAAAATAATTTCATTAATTATTTAATTATTCCTATTTCCCTCACCCACCTAAAAGCATTCATAAAAACGCTCCTTGGTGTCCCAATATTCTCTTACAAATCTTAAGGACTTACACTTTACTAAATTCCTAGTTGAGTTCAAAATAGCAAGTTCCCAAGACAAGATTCCTTACTAAGTTAGACATTCAGCTTTTCTTTATGTTTCCCCTTTTCTTTATGTTTTCCCTTTTTCCTTTAGTTTCCTATTTATTTTAAGTTTCCCTCTTTTCCCTTTTTAACTAAAACTCAATTTAGCAAGTGTAGAAAAACAACCATTTACCCCTTTTTCTTTTTAATTAAAAATTAAATTAGCATATGTAGAGAAAACAATCATTTCCCTTTTAAAATTTTAATCCCCCATTATAATTTGATTTTAATAATTTGATTGAATTTCTTACCCCCTTCTTGTTACATGTTTAATTATGATTATTATTTTTTATCACATGCGTTATTTAGACCTAGATTTTGATTTCACTAGGCTGGGCGATATTTTTATTAGGGAAATTATTTTTAAATCTTACTTATCACATCCTTCATTTTAAGGCTGACTAGCTTTATTCACTTACCCGTTGAAATCGCGACGTGTCCTTCAGGATGCACTAGGTGCTCCAAAAGTGCCACTTGCCTTTTCCGTTTTCCTTATGCGATGTGCCCTTCAGGACGCACTACGTGCTCCAAGGCTGCCACTCGCCTCTTTCCATTTTCCTTGCACGACGTGCCCTTCAAGACGCACTACGTGCTCCAAGGATTCCACTCGCCTCTTGACTGACTTAGTAGACATCAAAAACCCCTGGAGTCAATACTCCGCTAGGTGATCTTGTGGGAGACTAAGGGCCTCTAAGGAATAAGGCCCCTGCCTTATTGTGCACCCTTTAGAATCATCGTGAACGATTTTCGTAGTTTTCCCTCACGGCATCATGAGTCTTCTCGAACTAGGTAATCGTTAACCTACAGTTCGAGCCACAACGGGAGTGCTAGTAGGTTGTGGCAGGGTTGTTGTCCACACCTCTCCCTCATGTCTCTAGTTGTCCTGCATGACCCCTCTACTCCACATGTGATTCTAGTCGACAAGTTATCGTCAACCTGCATCCATCAACGAATCATATTAGAAATAATAATCAATCATCATAACATCTAATCATATGTACATGTGTCACATCAATAACATTCAAACCCAACAATCCACTCCCTAACTCGATCCGAAGTCCAAGGGGTTTCATCGATGCCTCAGCATCCTCAATGTCCAAAGTCTTGCACACTCAGGAGAACTTAGTAAATAACACTTGTCTATGAATACAACAAATTAACATATCATCAATCCATAATGTCTCATAATCATAATCGAACGACCAATAATATAATAATCTGGATCACTTGCAAGCAAGTGTCCTCAAATAAGAAGTTCGCTCAATGCGTGCAAGAGAGGGATGTTACATAAGTTAATAACACAATTTCCAATGTCTTAGTTTCAAGTTTCCATCTAGATCGGGCGCACAAGAAAAAAGGGAATGGGAGGGTGGGGCTAGAAGATTCACACAAAAATACTTACTAGTGAGTTGTAGGAATATGATCAATGTGACTTTTTGGAGCTATTGAGATAGGCATTCAATAATGGGGTAAGTGGGTCCACATAAAAATAGGCTTATGGAAGAGAAGTACCAATGTGATTAGCACAACACAAAGAGTCGAGGTAGGTCCCAACTAAAGGTGTTGGTGGGATCACTTTTTATCTCTCTCTTTTTTAACTCCTGTGGAGTTATACTCCCAACTGAAAAATATTGTGCTAACAGAATGCTCAAATTCGTAATATTGAATATTGTGTAGGAATTTGTTGAACTGGAAGCAAGAAGTAGGGTTTCCAGTGATTGAATGTTCAAAATTTCAATGCAGCCCCTAGTTTCATAAATTTCCTGGATTGATAGCAAGGAGTAGGGTTGCAAGGGTCCTAAGGAAAAGGGGGTTCCCTATGTTATAGCTCTCTAATATACTTGTGGGTTCCAACAGTAGTAATAAACCCAATATCTTGGGGATCTAACTAAGAAGGTTTGACCATAACCTTAGTCGTACTACCTGATTACCCAAGTACGAGAGAGTAATCTTCCTGAGTGTTATTCTTGGTTCTGCTATAGAAATCAGGCAATCGATCGACTAATCTAAGGATGGTTTCAGAACACCTACAAGACTTTCAATATACTGGAGGGTACGTGGAAGTGAATTATGTATACATGTGTTATCTAATGCAATACTACTCAAAGGGGTACCAACAGGGGTTACAAGGGTTTCTAACCAGGTGAAACCTCTTTTATTTCTCATTTGTATCCTTCCCCTACCACAATTTTACCCACTTCAAAGAGATCTATGTGTTATTTATAGAAGTTGAAACATGTCTCTAGGCTGGAAAAAAAAATTGTTCTAAAAATTGTGCTAGGAAAGAGAATTGATACCACTTGTGATGTACCAAATAGAAATATTTAGAGCATAAATCATAGATATTACTCAGATATATCACTGAAAGAAATAAATTGCATGAAAAATGGGCAATATGAAGCAAAATATTATACCTTTATTTATATATTGGAAGCATTGTTCACTTTCCTCTTCGAAGGAGCAACCTATAATAAAGCAGAGCTCATATTACAAATGATTTCCAAGAAACCTTTTACAATGCTTTTATATATTTATATAGTACTTTTTGTCCCCTAAGAACATTCTAGAGAAGTGACTTTCTAGTAGGTGGATCCTTCTACTAATCCTTCTGACAATAATTGTGTTCACACTACTACATAGGCTTTATTGACTAATGATTGCCTCCATACATATAAATACATAGTAATATATCTACTTAGGGGGTTAGGGAGGTTAGGACCCTAACAAAGAATCAATATACACCAACACTTAAAAAAATTAGCAAACAAATCAGTCGGAACAAGAAGAAAAAGAAGCAGAGGTATGTATTAATCCATACATCCCTTATTTGTTAGTGTTGTAAGAAGAAAGGTTATAGAGCTACCAGCTATGGGTATTCTAAGGTATGCTCCTTTTGTGGGAAGAAAGGAAATATTATGGCATCTTGTTGGGTGATGAAAGCCACATTCCACAAGCTTGGATGTTTTCAAAGGAATAATGGCAAGAAGAATTCCTCAATACAATAGAAAACTTAAAGGCACTTGGAGAAAAGGAGTATGTTAAGTATTCCATGCAGTGGCAAGAAATGTTTCCAGCATTGTAAGTTGAATGAACATTGGAAAGAAAAGTGTTGGAGGCTTCATCTAAAGATCCATCCTAGGAACCACATAGTTAAGAGAAGAGTGTGATGAGTAGAGAGTAAAGGGAATAAATATCTCCCTACATCTCCAACCCAAGGAGTAGAAACAGTCAAAGGAGTTACAACAACACAAGAGGATATTTTCATCAATGAAGTCAATAGTAGGTTGATGTTGATGTCTAAGGCAGCCTTGATCCAATTGTTGCCTTCAATATTGCAACAAAATATGTATTTCTTATATATGTGTCAGATATTGGTGCATGAAGATTAATGACATTGGAGGTTCCTTGAAAATCTGTGGAAACCGATAAAGCGACTATTGTTTGGTGTGCTTGGTTCCTTTAGTGAATTTGTTGAATGCATTCCTAAGATATTGTGTGGAGTAATAGATATATCAATCGTGGAAATCACTGATTTTGGCTTTCATTTTTTTTGTTTGAATGTTGTGTAAAGCCATAACCATGGCTTATTGATGATTGTCACCTACAACCATACATGTGTAGGAATTGTCAATTATTTTTTATAGAACAAGGTGTTTTGATTGACACAAAGGATGTCATCCAATTCACATTATTGAAAATATAGATCTTGGTGTAAGTATGTGCAAACAACAACAAAAATTTCACGTTGGAAAGCAATTGATCTCATCAAAATAAGTTAGCCCACACTTACTTTTGATTATTTTCTATGTGATGGCATATTGATTGTTGGGATATCACTATTGAATGAGTTTTGTATACATTCAACAATGAACAAGTGAAGACTAGAGTTCAGTATGGCTTCCATTCGCTGCCAAGATAGACTATCTCCAAGTCTGAGAATGAAAGATACTTGCACACTAAATATGGGAATGAATTCTAATTGAAGAGTTCCAAATATGAAATTTATCATAACATAGAATCAATTAGTATACTTTTACACTGTTGGAATAATTGAAGCTAGAAACCAAAGTTGGATCCATAGCCAGAAATAGAGTTGAGCACCAAATTCAAAGATATAGTCAAGAATGAGAGTTGAGAGACACATTACAAAGAAGCAGACATGAGGCACATTGATCTAGATATTTTTTCGTTAGAACTGTTTGGAGACCAAATGCCTCTCAATGGGGAGATGTGATTTGAAATGGATCCAAAAAAATATGAATGGTTAATAAAATATTGTACACACAAGCAATTGACAAATAATTGAGGTTTGAAGAAAAAATGACAATGCAAGCTTTTGAAAAAATGAATAAGAAAAAAGACAAAATATGAGAAAAGAATGTTGGAAAAAGGGAAATGAAAGGACAAGGACACTTGGCCCTCCCTTTACCCTGATCAAAAAGGGTCTTTTGGACACAAGAAGAGGATGTAGAAGAGGACATTGGCTATGTAAGTTCTTGAATGGCCCATAGAGCCATGAGTCTGCATTGTAACCCTATAATTGTATAAAATAAAGACTAAGAAACCATTCAAAGTTGGTTTTCCCATGTGGGTTTCTACGGTAAAATCCTCATGTTCATTATCACTAATTGTTGTGTCTATTATGTTTACTACTACTTGTACACTTTGGTAACTCCCTGTGATTTTTTAACTTTATTATTATATTGAATTAGTAGGCATTTTAATTTGTGGGATGTTTGAATCAATGTGAATAGAAGCTACCTCACTTTCCAACAATCTCATTTAGTTTGATTGAAGGAATGTTGAGTCCCCACAACCATAACAATACGCATTAACCAATTGATTACATTGCCTCTATAATTAATGGCTCTTTACATTGGTTTAAAAGAATCGGAGCTTGTGTACCATGAAATTCACTTATAACAACTTTTCTTAACTGTTGAGATGACATCCCACCTCAAAACCAATTCATGTATTCACTTTAGTCCTAAAATCCAATAACCAAAGGACCAATGAGATCAATGGTTGTAATAATAGAGTTGTTGAACTCGTTCATTGAAAATTACATTCCTTATTTCTTATAATTAGCCAATTTACTTCCTATGTAAACCATGGGCATATTCAAAAATCATACACACTCATTGTGAGTTTCTTACTACTTGGTAGTGTGTGGAACAAACCATAAGTCTAATTAACTCACTAGTCCATTGTTTGGATGATGAAATGGTTGTATATAGGTGACATCATTTCAAAACAATGTAGACTGGATGTATTTACTCCCTCTTTGCTCTGCTTTGAGTTACAATCTGCATCCTACAACTAGCATGTTAAATTATTTTGTAGTTAGCACTATCCTAGTTCCATTAAATCATTGGCCCTCTATTGTATGGTCAAGGCAATGGCTTCCATTATATAAACGCTTTCATTTTGCTTATTTTTCTTATGTGGAAAGTGTGGTGTGATTGTGTAAAAGGGAGTTTCAATCAAGTTGAACATAGTCAAGGAATGATATTGTATGGTCAAGGTAATGTCTTCCATTATATAATCGTTTTCATTTTGTTTATTTTTCTTATGTGGAAAGTGTGGTGTGCTTGTGCGAGTTTCAATAAAGTTGAACATAGTCAAGGAATGGTATGCAAATGCTAGTTGATTATGAATCACTATTAGTTGATTCGTCTTAGAAACTACAACATTTGTTATTACCTCTCATACGTTGTTATTTCAATGTATGCACCATTTAGTTTAGACCATTATTCAAAGAAATCTAAGTGGTTATAATTTTTGTATGGATAATGGTGTCAATGAGCAAAACAATTATTTTCTTATTTAATGCTAGAGAGATATGATACTAAATAAATTATGTTAATTATGTTCTTTATACTAGAGTGATACTCTTAGATTATTGATTGGTGTATTATTTAAATCTGATGATGGAGGCATGATGTTCATAATAATGTCCAACTAGTTGCTATAGCTAATTGGATGAACATGCCATCACTAGTTGGTAGCATCGTTTCTTTTGTTGGGAATTTTTCAAAGACCGTGCAAGTTGTAACCAATAAACTCAATCTTGAGGAATTAGAAAAAAGATAAATAGTACAACCATATCAAAGAATCAACCTTGGTTCAATTTAAAAAACTAATATCAATTGGACATCAATTTTGCAAAGGAGCCAATTGATTTTTAATTATAAATGGTAGAACCATATCAAAGAATCAACCTTGTTCATACCAAGAAACTAATATCAATTAAGAATCAACCTTGTTCATAATCAACTTTGTTCATACCAAAAAAACTAATATCAACTGGATTTTAACTTTGCAAAGGAGCCGATTGAATTTTAATTGATCAACAATGTTTTCATTGATTGGCATATTGTAGAGTAGAGATTCGTTTTGTTTTTAGCATTGATAGGGTGCAACTGTAGAATTGTTTTCCCAAATAATCAACCTTAGTTTAATTTTAAAAACTAATATCAATTGGATATCAACTTTTCAAAGGAGCCAATTGATTTTTAATTATAAATGATAGAACCATATCAAAGAATCAACCTTGTTCATACCAAGAAACTAATATCAACTAAGAATCAACCTTGTTCAAAATCAACTTTGTTCGTACCAAAAAAACTAATATCAACTAGATTTTAACTTTGCAAAAGATCCAATTGAATTTTAATTGATCAACAATGTTTTTGTTTATTGGCATATTGTAGAGTAGAGATTTTTTTTGTTTTTAGCATTGATAGGGTGCAATTGTAAGTGCAATTTTTTTCCCAAAGAATCCATCTTAGTTCAATTTAAAAACTAATATCAATTGGATATCAACTTTTCAAAGGAGCCACTTGATTTTTAATTATAAATGATAGAACCATATCAAAGAATCAATCTTGTTCACACTGAGAAACTAATATCAACTAAGAATCAACCTTGTTGATAATCAACTTTGTTCATACCAAAAAAACTAATATCGATTTTAACTTTGCAAAGGAGCCAATTGAATTCTAATTGATCAACAACGTTTTTGTTGATTAGCATATTATAGAGAACAGAGTGCAATTGTAGGTGCAATTATTTTTCTACTACTACAGATATTTGCTTTGGCATTATATAACTAACAACAAAATCACCCTTTCATACTTATTGTTGTTGGAGAATAGTGAGAACATAAGTTTATACTTAAAATTACACTAAGAAAAAAAGCCTTAAATCCATTATGAAGACATAAATCTATGCACAAGCAACTTTAAAATTCACTATGAAAACATAAATCTATGCACAAGTATGAGAACAGAAACCAAAGTTCAATATGCAAATATGATAACAGAAACCAAAATTCATTCTTACAAAAGATGGTAAAATATATAAACTACAAATCTTATATTTACATATCATTAATATTAGTGAAAATTAATATCACAATTTAATTATAATTACAAAATTTAATTAACTAAAATTTTTAAATAACTTAAATATTCTCATACAAAATTTAACTAACTGAAATTTTTTTGATACTTAAAATATTCTCTCATGTTTGAAAACACGCCATAATCACTTTTTAAAATATGCATTGTTGATTCCTTCTATATTAAAATAAAACATTACTCTTAAAGTTTCTAATATTTTTCATTACACTTACTCTCATCATTTCATGAATATATAGGGAGAAAAAATAAAAAAAACACGCCATAATCACTTTTTAAAATATGCATTGTTGATTCCTTCTATATTAAAATAAAACATTACTCTTAAAGTTTCTAATACTTTTCATTACACTTACTCTCATCATTTCATGAATATATAGGGAGAAAAAATAAAAAAACATTGAACACCAATTCTTGAGTAACATGTAAATATTCACTTCTACCATTAAAATTTTTTTTATAAATAAATATAAATTTATAAATTAACATTTTTTGAAATTTAATAAACACCCGTACATATTACAATCCATTAAATACTCCAAACCCATCGTTTCCAATAACATCATAATTTACAATGTTTTTACACCACAATTCTAAACAAAATACTCAATAAAATGAACATAACATGGACATTTTAATATTAAAATAAATTAAATAGGACATGGGAAACACTAAAAATGATCGAACCTATTATACAAAAATGAATTTAATACATAGAATGAAAGACTTTACGAATAAAAACGAATTTCTTCCAAAATGTAAGACTTATATCTATTATATCTAAGAATATAAAATTTAGGCATTTACAAAAATACAGAATAAATATACACAATATTTAAGCTTACTACTTCTTGAGATTAAACCAAAAAATGTCAGGTTTAATAGTAATTTATTTATGTAGTTTAAATATTTTTGTGTTTACTAGTTTTTTTTTGTGAGTTGTGGAACTGGTCTGTGGTCTAAAAAAAATTTGTTATTAAAATCAGCTGGATATCCTTAGAAAAAGAGGCCCATTAAAACCAATAACATTAACAAAATTTATCAAATAACTCTAGTATCTTTAAAAACAGTTTATCTTTGAAAATTTCTAATAAAAAAAGTAAAAAGTAAAAGTATCTATAAATCGTCCATGAAACTATATAGAAAAAATTGCAAAGATGAGTAAATGAAGCAAAGGTCTCATCCATTTTCTTGGACCTGCTAAAATGGCCGCGTGAAACATCAAGGTACATAATAATAATAATAATAATATATATATATATATATATATATATAAATAATTTGGCTTGAATTTTTTCTTTTTCTCTTTTTCGTAGAGCTCTAGAATTTGAAGTAATATAAATTAAATCTGTTGTACAACAAACGCAAAAGAAATAGCTCTGTTATTATGAGAAAAATGAGAAAGAAACGCAAAAGAAGAAGTTTTGATATTATGTGAAAGAAAAGCAAGCAAATATGACCATATGTAACATTTGAACATCAAGAAATGAAAAGACAACAGTGAGATGGAGGTTCAAAATTGATTAAAATGAAAGAAAGAAAAAACAATGACAGGCCCATGTGTTAGGCAGTCGAAGAAAAATAGAGCATAAAAAACAAGAGTATTGCAAGCAAGATTAAACATGCATAAAATCAAGAATAACAATCACACAATTCATATAGTGATTTATGTGGAAACTTAATGCGGGGAAAAACCACTGGAAATAATATTTGATATTCAAGGGAGAATTACAATAGCCCATCTCGAGCATACAACCATCATCTCCTCACACACACTCTGCTCTCTACACGCATTGCACTCTCACCTCTAAGGTTATGCTCGTATATATAACATCTATCACTCATTACACAAACTGATCATGAATAGATCACATAGTTACACCAACAGTTCATAAATAGATTACACAGTTGCATGTATACACATTCCTAATTTAGCTTAAATGCATGTGCATGTGAGCGCATGAGGAAATTCTTTGGCATGATTTCAACAATCTCCACCTTGACAACAATTTACCTGATATATCATGCCCTTAATTAATTCATCACCTTTTCTGCAAGCCAAGAGAAGCCAAACACCTCGTAGCTTCTCTAACAAAACTGGTTTCGTAAACATGTCTTCAAAATTCACTTTTGTATGGACCTTTTTCCAGAGCCACTTTACCTTCATCAACAAGTTGTCTTACAAAATGGTACTTAATAGAAATATGATTTGTCTTACTGTGATAAGCTGGATTTCTAGTCAAATGAATAGCACTTTGACTATCGCAAAATGCTTTAACCTTGTCCTACATCCTTCCAAACTCACCCAACAAACCCTGTAACGAAATTGCCTCCTTGCATGCATGTGAAGTAGCCATATACTTTGCCTCAGTAGTGGGTAAAGTGACTATGTTTTGAAGCTTTGACATCCAACTAACAGGTCCTCCTGCAAGAGTAAAGATATATCTTGAAGTGCATCTCCTTTTGTCCAAGTCACCTGTAAAATCTGAATCTACATAACCACAAACTGAATCTCTGGAACCATCATAGGTGATAGAATAACGACTTTTTCCTCTAAGATATCGAAGCACTCATTTTACTACTTCCCAATGTTATTTTCCTGGATTTGTCATGTACCGACCGACAACACCAACTGCATGTGAAATATCTAGTCTAGTACTCACCATCTCATACATCAAACTTCCCACTGCATTAGCATATGGTACACGAGACATATAATCATTTTTTTCATCATTACTAGGACATAAACCTGAAGAAAGATTGAAATGGGAAGCCAAGGGGATCTGTACGAGTTTCACATTATTCACATTGAATCTCATAAGTATTTTCTCCACATACTTTTGTTGTGATAACCACAGCTTACCATTTTTCATGTCTCTATGTATCTCCATGCCTAAGATTTGTTTTGTTTCTCCTAGATCCTTCATATCAAACGCCCTAGCCAATTGAGCCTTTAACCTGTTGATTTCAACCATACTTTTGCTTGCCACAAGAATATCATCAACATATAACACCAAAATAATGAACATGTCATTTTCCAACTTTTTGTAGTAAACACAATGATCATATTCACTTCTTGTAAAATTTAGGCTCGTCATGAAGGAATCAAACTTCTTGTACCATTTCCTGGGAGACTGTCTCAGGCCATACAATGACTTCTTGATTTTGAAAACAAATCTCTTATTGTGATCCTGAACAAACCCTTATGTTTGTTCCATATATATATATATATATATATATATATATCCTCATCTAAATTTCCATGTAGAAACGTTGTTTTAACATCTAGTTTCTCTCACTCAAGATCAAGCAAAGCAACTAGTGCTAACACAACACGAATTGAAACAAGCTTCACAACTGGTGAAAAGATCTCATGAAAATCAATACCTTCCTTTTGAGAATACCCTTTTGCTATCAGTGTTGCTTTATACCTTTCAACTTTATCATCAACACCCTTGTTTTAGTTTGTAGACCCACTTGCAGCCAACAACCTTCATGTCCTTTGAAGTTCTACTAGGTCCCGTGTTTTATTCCTCTCTAAGGCATCCATTTCTTCTTTCATAGTTTTTTTCCATTGAGCACTTTCAGATACCTTAATTGCTTCCTGAAAACAACTAGGTTCCCCATCAATTGAAATCAAATCCACAGATGAAACATAATCGTCATACCTTGTAGGAGGATTCCTGACCCGTGAAGATCTATTTATATATGGTTGAGGCATATCCTCAGTTTCTTGGATATTTTTGCATCTTCATCTTCTTCTTCTGGAACTTCTTCATGCTCCTCCCTTTCCGAAGATGGTTGAGTTTCCAACTGAATTTGTTGAACTTGTGGTACATGTTCTTGTCTCACTTCAACATCTACCAGTTCTGATTTTAAGAGTGAGGATTCATCAAATACTACATTTCTTCTTACGATGAGTTTATGGGCAGTGGGATCCCATAATATGTACCCCTTAACTCCATCACCATAACCAACAAAGACATATTTCTTTGATCTAGGATCTAACTTAGAATGTTGATCTTTAGAAATAAGAGCATAAGCATCACAACCAAATATTCTCAGATTTGAAAAATCAAATGAATGGCATGTCCATACCTCTTATGGAATCTTACAGTTTATTGCAGTTGATGGTGACCGATTTATCAGATAGCACATTGTAAGAACTACTTTTGCCCACAATTCCTGCTGCGACTTGGCATTATTGAGCATGCTCCTTTCTCTCTTTAGGAGAGTCATATTCATGCATTCAACAACACCTTTTTTCTTATGAGTATAAATCATGGTCTTATGTCTTTCGATCCCATCTTCCTTGCAATAGTTCTCAAATTCCACAGAGGTGAACTCGCCTCCATTATCTGTCCTTAAACACTTGATTGACCTGTCAATGCTCTTTTAAACCAAATATCTGAATTGCTTAAAATTATTAAATACATCAACTTTTATTTTAAGTATATAGACCTAAACCTTTCTAGAGTAATCATCTATAAATGTCACAAAATATGACGATCCCCCAAAATAAATTGTAGGAGATGGTCCCAAAACATCTAAATGAATGTAATCAAGAATACCTTTGCTTATATTCCTTCCTATTTTAAACTTGTGTCTACATTGTTTTCCAAAAACACAATACTTGCATAAATTCAAATTCAGAAACTTCAAACTTGGAAGTGACTTACGATCAACCAGTACCTTAAGCCCTTTCTCACTCATATGACCAAAACGTTGATTCCATAAACGAACAAATTCACTTGCATCTTCAGATGCTACCACTGCTTGATTTACTTATGTCCTTCCTTCAAGTTGATAAAGGTTCTTGATCCTCTTTTCCTTCATGACTACTAAGATGCCTTTGGACACCTTTAGTACTCCACCTTGATATGTACACCTATAACAAGCAGAATCTAGAACTCCCCAATATATCAAGTTCTTTCTAAGTTTGGGTACATGCCTTACATTTGTTAATGTTCTAACAGAACCATCATGCATTTTAATCCGGACTCTACCAACTCCAACAATTTTACAAGAAAAATCATTTCCCATAAAAACAACACCATCATCAATAGATTGGTAAGTTGAGAACCAAATTCTATGAAGACGCATATGGTTGGATGCACCGGAATCTAACAACCAATGATGATGTTGATGTGAAACATCACTAGTAGATAATACCTCACCAATCATACATGAACCTGAACTTGAACCTATTTTGGCTACATTAGCTTCCTTTGCTTCTTTTGTGGAGTCCTCCTTGGATGCATTTTGTCTTTTCTAGGAATCCTTCTTGAGATGCCTAGATTTTCGACAGAACCAACATTTCTGCTTACTCTTATTGTCTTTCTACTTAGACCTTGATTTACCCCTATGATTTTACCCTCTTTCTGTAGATCAACCTCTAACCACCATTGATTTTGTTGTTGAGGTTTATTTACTGGATCTTTTCCTCATCTCCTCAGACAACAAAGTTCCCACAACAATGTCATAATCAATGGCATATGTTGAGCTAAACCACATAATTGTGACCAGATGATCCCAAGACTCAGGCAACGAACACAGTAGTGTAACCGCCTTGTCCTCATCTTCGTACGTTACATCCATAATATATAATTGACAAATCAGAGTATTGAAAACATTCAAGTGATCAACAATTTTAGTACCTTCTTTCATCTGCAAGTTGTACAACTACCTCTTCAAGAAGATTTGTTTGTCGAGAACTTTGTTATATATAGACTCTCTAGTCTGTTCCACAAACCTGTTGTTGTCTCCTCTTCAGCGATGTTAAACAACACTTCATCTGTCAGACACAAACAAATGGTATTGAAGGCTCTTGCATCCAGATATTCCCAATCCTCGTTTGTCATGATTGTCGGTTTCTTTGTCTTTCCATCCAACGCCTTTTGCAATCCTTGTTGAACAAGAAGATCCTACATCTTGAGCTTTCATAGCGCAAAGATATTATTGTCATTAAATTTATCCACCTCAAATTTAGAACTCTGCACTTTCGCCATTAACACACACCGTCAAAAAATGCCCAAACTAAGCTTATACTAAACTGAGCTCTTTTAAAACAGAAAAACCAATCTCAAAATTGAATTTAAAAAGGTTCAAGCTCTATTTTATATATATATATATATATATATATATATATATATTAAAAACCTTTTTAAAAAAACATTCACCTTTAAAACATCCACCTCTAATAATGATCCTCCCATTTAATTTCCAAGGCTATCCTCTTATACGAAAATTTTCTTTATAATGCTTAATGAAAAAATGGTCCTTCATACCTCATGCGATCCTTCATAAAAATTATTTTATATCCATAATAAAACACAAAAAAAGGATGCTTCAACTTCAAACCTCACGCTCTGAGTAAATACTTTGAGCTATGTGCATAGAAACTTCAATATGTATTTATTTCCATGGTTATCGCTCCGTTTGTAAAACATGACTACAAATGATTACAGGTTATCGCACCTCCTTCCAGGCGTCAGACACGATGATACTCCTGAGTATCGCTCGTATCGCACCTCTTGGATGATTTATGGGTATCGCTCCTCTACTCTGATTCTGTCATCCATCTCTTCAACGAACAAACTCAGTTTGATCCAGTGACCTTATATTACCTCTGTGCACGGCCGACAGTCCTCTTTACAGATCTTTCTCCTTTGCTCTATTATTCTTCAACTTTGTGTTCTGATACCACTTGTTAGGCAGCGAAAAAAAAATAGAGCATAAAAAACCAAATAATTTGCAAGTAAGATTAAACACGCATAAAACAAGAACAACAATCACACAATTGACATGGTGATTTATGTGGAAACCCAATGCGGTAAAAATCCATGGGAAATGATATTCAGTATTCTTATTATTCAAAGGAGAATTACAATAGCCAATCTAAAGCATACAACCATCCTCTCCTCACACACACTCTGCTCTCTACACAGATTGCACTCTCACCTCTATGGGTATGCTCATATATATAACATCTATCACTTAGTTACACAAACTGATCAGGAATAGATCACATAGTTACATGAACAATTCATAAATAGATTACACATTTTATACAATTTGTTTACGATGAGTGCATATATGCACATTCCTCATTTAATTGAAATGCATGTGCATGAGGAAATTTGTTGACATGTTTCCAACAAAAAAAACATTCTCTTTATTGCAAGTTGCAAACCATGCTCCTACTCGAACTCTTATTCTCAAGTGTATATCAAGTGTATAGAACAAATCCCACGCAAATAATCATACACACGAACAATTTATAGATCTGTTGGGTCATGACATCACTCAGGTGGCTTATGTGTCTATACCATGCTTCTTGAGTGCACTTACTAGGGAACTTTGCATTCTATTATTTTTCCCATTTCTTTCAATTTAAAACAATGAATTGCACTTCTTTGATAGTTTTTTGTCGAAATATATTCATTTCGAGAGATATGATGTTCACAAATATTGCGGGACCGTAGAAGCACCAAGTCGTGGCACTTTGATAGCCAGATGGGCATGCAGATGGCCACGACAAGCCATTGACTGTAATGACAGAGTCGTGCATGCAAGTGGCCATGTTAATGTTAGCAGAGCATGGATTGGAGTCAGCAGAGCAGCTTGTTGATGTTGATGTTAGCGGAGCTACAGTGAGCAAAGAAAATTGTGAAATTGATCATCAAAGTCATTTCAAAGCATCCATAGGAAGAAAACTTATACGGTGATTATGCCATCTAGACATTTTTACCCATGAGAATTTGAAAATATATAAATTCAAAAACTATTTTTATTTATCATAAAGTTAGATTTAATAAATAATTTTCTAAAAAATTGAATAAAAGTTACAGAAAGGATGAAATTAATAATAGTTCAAATTTAACTAATTTTATAGTTTTCCTTGTGGGGATTTATAAGATGAAAAACAAAATAGCTTAAAAAATAAAAAGAAAAGGTGTTGTCTAAATGTTTTATGTTTTTCTGTTATTTTAATTGTATTTTTGAATGCATAAATGGATTCAACGTATTGAAAAACATTTAGAGCACTTAGATTATACAGACTTAGCTACTCAAATATGTATATCCAACAATTTCTAGCGGAATGTCGAACAAAATTAAAAAATAAAAATATATCCCCAAAAAATAACTAAAACTTAAAACATTTAAACTACAACTAAAATAGTGATAAACCATATCGCATCAAGTTTTAGGAATAGAAAGAAAAAATTAAGAGATTACTTATGCCAATACTGAAAAAATATTAAGTCCCAAAGATCTTGCTTACGTAGATATCAAAATCTTGAAAACAGAAATAGAGATAGTTTTAGGAATAGAAAGGAAAAAGTAAGATATTACTTCTACCAATACTGAAAAAATATTATGTCCCAAAGGTCTTGCTTGCATAGATATCAAAATCTTGAAAAAAGAAATAGAGATAGTGAGCTTTAACTAACTTAGTAAATATGGAGTGAGACTATAAAATTGTATGATAGAGTATCTGTAAAAAATAGAGACTAGAAGGTTAAAAACCTACTAAACATGGAATGAGATTATAAAATCGTATGAGTAATTTGATATGAATATGGTTTAAATGTTAATCCTTGCATTAAGTTTTAGGAATATGATGCGGGAATATGATGCGAAAACTAAGGGGCTATTTTTATTAGAAATATTATTATATTAAAAATAAATGATATAGTATGTGTGGTTATAATGATGGAAGTTAATTTGTTTGAATTTAAATAAATGATTTTATGTGTAAATGATGTAAATATGATAATATAGATTTTTAGTGTGGAGCTCAAGGTTGGGTTTGACTAGTGGATAGTTCAACTTAAAATTATATGAGATAGTAAGCATAGTTATAATGATGGAAGTCAATTTATTTGAACTTAAATAAATGATGTAAATACAGTAATATAGATTTATAGTGTGGAGCTAGAGGCCAAGGTTTAATTAGTGGATAGCTTAACATGTTGATGATGTAAATATACTTATATGGACTATGTGGTAGGGTTTCCATGGTGAACACAAGCTCTACAAATATTAATTTTGGAACATAATATAATGGTCTGAGATGGATGCAGAGAGCATAAGAGGGGTTATGAATCAGTTGGAAAGAGAAGAGGAGAGGGGGCCTACTAGAAAGTAATCTTCTATTGTGAAGTGTCAGCCTACAAAATCATCATTTTTATCATCATGTGCTTTAAATGAACCCATCTACCCCTATTGACATATAAATCCAATCGTTGAATGTAAGTATAGGTTGGTGAGAAAGTCTTCTCGTGTAGTTATTGAAATGTGGGATGAGTATAATCATTATGGGGAAGTGTAAAAGTACTTCATTCTTGTGTGAGAAGGAAATTCATTCATTATTTCCCTCAACCCTTTCATTGGCATTCACTCTATCACTCTATCATTATCTCTCATGTTACTTCTTTACACTTCTCATGTACACATGTTCTCCATTTTGAATATTGAACCAATCAAGAAATTGACCAAATCAACAATGTGAAAGAGGCATTGCAAACCTTGGATGAGATAAATGGATGTTGGATATCATAGAGGTTGAGCAAGATAGGAATCCTTCACCTATTGGTTATTGTTGTTAACTAGTCTCTTTATAACCAAGTTTTATTCTTCCAAGATATTTCAAGCAAGAATTCTGTAGATTGGACTCTTTCTTCCTACCTTGAAGTGTTGATTATTTGGGTTGGTTGTCATTGATGTCAACCCTTGAATAAAGTCCGGTAGCAAATTCCGATAGCACAAAGGTTTGGGTAATGGACCCAAGTTTGTTTGATGTATAATGGTATGAGTTTTAATATATTTTAAGGTAAGACTATTCTAGATGGATAGTACATGTCATGCCATTTCCGGTGGTATGTGGAATGTCACATAACTCCTCACAGTTAGAGATTTATGGCCATGTGAAGTTGGAGAACCCTCATGACTCATCTACAAGCCCCAAAAGGTCAAAGTAGTCAAAGTGGTTGCAAAGAAGAAATTATTTAAATAATAAAGTGAAGTGATGAGTGTACTATAAGTCAAAGTGGAGAATAAAGAAATTATTTAAATAATAAAATTAATGGAGAAATTACTAAGTTGACAAGTGGTTAGAAGTGGGTTAGCCCTAAAATAAGGAAAGTGGCTTAAGATGGTTAGAAGGTAACCCCTTGAGGAAGCTACATAAAAGTATAAATAAGAGGCAAGGGTCTCTCATTTTAATTAAACTTAAGAATATTGAATATCTACAAGTGACTGAAGTAACCAAAGGATATCTAAGGAGAATTTCAGAGGGAAAGTGAAGTAAAGAAAGCCGAAATTCAAGGGAGGATAAATTCTTTTGATGATGCTTTCTAAGGTATGTTATTTACGGGTCATCTCACCATTTTGGAAATAATTTTTTTTCTAGAATGATTCAGATCATGAAATGTGGAGGTTTTTGAGGAAACATATCCAAGTAGTTGTGATAAACATTTCAGCTTGTGGATCGTTGTATTTTTGAAGTTACACTCCGTGGAAAATAGGGTTTGTGGCTGGTCTTGAAACTAGTCTAAAACAGGTGTTTCATGTAAAAATGTCATAACTTCTTCATAACATATCCAAATTCAGTAATACCAAATGTATTGATTAGAGTACATTATTTAGTATTCAGTGTACCAGTTTTAGATCCATACAACAAATATTTCGTGGGGGGGACACTCTACAAGTTCGCTCTCTAGAATAAACCAGAATTCAAGAAGGGATGCCATTTTTTCTATAACTCATTTTCTGAGAGGTTCCAAGTATTGAAACCTGGAGGAATTGCACAAAAGATACTAAAGAACATTGTGTACTATTTTCATATCTTTATTCTTTACAGGTACATAGTTATGATTATTTCAAGTTAGGGTTGTTGACTAATCCAAAATTAGTCAGCTGAGACTAAAATAAAGTTTGATGAAAATGTTAGTCTCATGTTGTTAAAGTTAAGGAAGGTTTGCAAGTATGTGATCATATACACTAGGTCTATTACAGAGTTACAAATCAGATTTGGATGATGAAATTGATGAGGGATTTTGGTTGAGGTACATGTTGGGTACATGGTTGAGACAAGTACTTGATGAGTTGGCACATACATGAGGTGTA
>ML828193.1:26518-50155 GCA_009831015.1 Picea engelmannii | reverse complement strand
CCCGCCTTTCAGTAATCCAACAATTGGTATCAAATCAAGTTCGTTCAGAAATCAGTTTAACCACTAGAAGGAGATCATGGATTATTCTAATAATGGAGTACCATTGTTTAATGGCCAGAATGGGTTAAAGTATGAGATATGGAGCATAAGCACGAAAGTATTTTTACAGGCACAGGCGAATTATATTTGGCTATCAGTTGTTATAGGATATGATAGTTCAAAAAGGGAAAAGACTACAGCCAAAAGGAATTGAAGAAGAATAACAAAATAGAAATGGATTTCATTTGGGAAGGATTACCTAATTCGATAAGAGAAAATGTTGGTAAATGTTCATCAACCAAAGAAATTTGGGATAAGTTACATGACATATATTCTTCATCCATCACAGATTCAAAAAATGCCAAATAAGATGAAGGTACATATCAAGAAGAAATATGTTCACCGTGTCAAACAGATTCAGAAGATGAAGAGTACATAATCAACAGAGGTATATTGTTTTGCTTTAATTGTGAAAAACAATGACATATTGAAATAGAATGCCATGAAGGAAATGAGATAAAAAAAAAAATGAAAAAGAAGACAATTNCTCAAGAAAGAATTGATGAAACAAAAGGAAAGTGTTCACATTTTTGAAGAATCCCAACAGGTCATCGAGAACTTAAGAACTCAGCTAGAAGAAGCCAGAAAGATCGAAGAAAATCTTGAATATCAAAAGCATTGTTTGGAAGCCAACATAACAACACATAAGGAAGAAGCAGAAATGAGAGAGAAGATATCGAAAGATCATCTTAAGGAAATAACTAACAATGTAAACCAGCTTGAGGCAGAGTTTGGTCAAGAAGAGAAAGGACTTGAAGAAGAAATAATCACATTGAAAATTTCTCTTGAAGAATAGAAAAGAATAGAAGAAGTCATGAAGTCTCAGATAATGAATAAAGAAGAAGAGGTTGAGAAGCTTGAAGAAGAAGTTGTCACATTGAGAAGTAAAATTGTCAAGCTCAACAAGAATGTTGAAGAGACAGAAACATCCACATCAGTTATAGAGAATGAAGAGAAGAATTATAGGTTGCTAGAAAAGAAGAATGAAGAAAATAGAAAGAGTTATGTAGAAGTACTCAAAGGAAAGAATCATGGTCAACTAGAATCTAAGAAAACTATTGAAGATACATCTTCAAGAAGACCATCTATGTTCAAGCCACAAAGAAGCTTCAACCATGATCATGATCAGTCAAGGAAGAAATTCATAAGGACTACACCACAAAGAATATTATTCACTCCCAGGTATGCATATTTCTTTTACGGGCATTGTTGTTATTGTACTAATTTTGGACATAAGGTTGTAGATTGCAAGGATTATAAAATAAATGTTCAAGCAAGAAATGTCTATGTGGCCCCACATAACATTCAGTGTTACAAATGTCATAACTATGGACACATAGCTAGTGATTGTAGAATCATGATTGATACTTCCATGAAAGAGAACATTGATATTAGATATAAGAAAGTATGATTAAGAAAACACTAAGAACATGTGAACAAATACCAAGTCCCAGAGATCGCAAGATTGGAAATAAAACAAGATGAAGAAAATTCTACAGAGAAAAAGAAAGATGTCAGATACAAAAATATTTGGAAAATAACTGAAAGAAAAGAAGGATATGTAAATAAGGAATAGGTTCAAGATATTGTACTTTCAGGAATTGTAGTGAAATATGAATCCACAGAAAGAAAGAAAGAAGTCAGAGCTCATAGAGAAGATGAATCTAGCAATGAAGATGATGATGAATACACATCAGAGCAGGAATTGTTCTGAGCCATCTGGCTTAGAGACTCCCAAATAATATGAATAATGGGCAGGGGGAGTCTATGCAGTAGCTAAGATAGACCAAAGAACCATCCTATGAGAAGCTTGCAGACTTTGAGTAGACAGATTCAGTGCATTCAGTTATCAGAAGTACAATGTGATAGATCAATCAGTTGTAATAATACTTCATGATAGTACAGTGAAATACGAGTCAAAATTATGGATAGTTGTGTAGCAGAGTCTTGGATAGTATGGACAGAGATGGATTCATAAGAACACTTAGAATATTTGGAAAGATATATGAAAGTGGATGAGAGCATGGATTCCAAATTGATAGATATTTTTTGGACACATGCAGTGCATACATCAATTCACATTCAAAATAGAGTAATGCTCATAAACAACATTGACAAAACTCCCTACGAGCTATGGAAAGGAAGACCAGTGAATGTGAAGCACTTGAGAGTATTTGGAAGCAAATGCTACATCAAAAGAGAAGATGGAAGAATGGGAAATTTTGACTATCGTGTGGAAAAAGGAGTACTTGTTAGTTACTCAAGTACAAGGAAAGCATACAAGTGTTACAATCTGAGATTGAACAAAGTTGTGGAAAGAATCAATGTAACAATTGATGAAAAGGGTGGACGAGAATCAAAGAAAGAAGAAAATGAATCAGTGGAACAACTTTACGAAGAAGAAGTAGAAGAGGAAGATGAAGAAGATCAGAAATAAGTAGAAGAGCAAGTTCAGCAAGTGCCTCCAAAGACACCTAGAAAATGAGTACAGAATAATCATGCTTCAGATCAGATTATTGGAAACAAATGAGTTGAGACTAGAAGAAGAATCAGTTCAACAGAACAAATGCACCTAGCACTCTTATCTACGATTGAACCAAATCGTTTTGAAGAGGCCAACAAGGATGAATTATGGAATAAGGCCATGAATGAAGAATTGGATCAAATAGAGAAGAATGACACTTGGGAATTGGTTCCAAGACCAAAGAATAAGAATTTGATTGGCATAAAGTGGGTTTTCAAAATTAAATTGAATGAAGATAGAAATGTCACAAGGAACAAAGCTAGATTGGTATATAAAGGATACACACAGATTGAAGGAATCGACTTTGAAGAGCCATTTTCCCCAGTTGCCAGAATGGAAGAAATCTGATTGCTCTTAGCTTATGCATGATCCAAGAATATTAAAGTGTATCAGATGGATGTGAAATCATCTTTTCTGAACGGGGAACTTGAAGAAGAAGTCTACATTGAACATTGAACAACCAGAAGGATTTCAGATGTCAGAAAATGCAGGTTATGTGTGAAATTTGAAGAAGGCCTTGTATGGTCTAAAACAAGCTCCTAGAGTGTGGTACTCTAAACTGGATAAATATCTACAATAGGCAAGGTTTAGAAAAGGAAGTGAAGATAGCGACCTCTACATCAAGGT
The DNA here is from genome assembly GCA_009831015.1 of Picea engelmannii. NCBI lineage: Eukaryota > Viridiplantae > Streptophyta > Pinopsida > Pinales > Pinaceae > Picea > Picea engelmannii. The sequence goes on along the minus strand of ML828193.1, from coordinate 46,905 downwards.
AACTCAAGATAGTATTTTCTTAATTGAAGTTTATGTTGCTGATATTATTTTTGGAAGCAATGATGACAGGTTAAGCCAGAATTTTGCAAAGGATATGTAGGATGAATTTGAAATTTCATTACTCAGAGAACTATCCTTCTTTCTGGGTCTTCAGAACCAAGGAATTTTTATTTATCAAACTACGTATATCAGAGAAATGCTAAAGAGGCTTGGAATGGAAGATTGCAAACCAGTTACCACTCCTATTCAAACCAGTTGCAAGTTGAGAAAAGATGATGATTCAAAGTCTACGGACTAGAGGCAATACAGGTCGATGATTGGTAGCTTACTATATGTGACATCGTCCAAACCAGATGCAATGCAGGTAGTTGGATAGGTGGCACGATTTCAAGCAGCATCAAAGGAATCACATGTATTAGCAGTGAAGAGGATTTCCATATATCTCAAAGGAACAGAAGAGTTTGGATTATGGTATCCAAAAGGAAAGGATTTATCACTTATTGCCTACACAGATGCAGATTGGGCAAGTTGCATTGATGACCGACGAAGCACCAGTGGAGCAGCGTTCTACTTGGGTAAGTTTTTAGTATCTTGGCTGAGGAAAAAACAATAATAAATATATGTATCTACAGCCGAAGCAGAGTATATTGAAGCAGCAGGATGTTGTACTCAGGATCTATGGATGAAACAAACTTTGAAATATATACAGGTTGAGTATGATGATCCCATTCCAATATATTGTGATAATACAAGTGCCATCAGTATCTCAAAGAACCCGGTGATGCACTCCAAGATGAAGCACATTCCAATAAAGTATCACTTTCTAAGGGAATGGGGTTGCAGAGAAGAACATCAGAGTTAAATATGTGGGCACAAAAGAACAAGTGGAAGACATATTTACAAAACCACTTCCAAGGGAATCCTTTGAGTATCTTCGTCGGAGACTCGGAGTAATTTCTACTCCAAAATGAATGCTTTTGAATGCTTATCTTATATGTATTAGATTTACACGAGGAAGCACCATAAACAGGACAGTTTAGGTTAGGATATCAGTTTCAGGAAGATTTCAGTCAGGGGGGGCAACCCCAAATGGAAAGATACATTTTCCATTGACGACAAAGGGGGAGAGATTTATCAGATGCAAAGGTAAATTCTTGGAGAAAGATCACAGAGGCATGGTTCTAGAGGGAGCAATGCTCACAGGGGGAGCATGAGTGATATGACTTCAGTATTGCATTAGATTGTTTCCATCAATGCCAAAGGGGGAGATTGTTGATTATTTTTGTTGGTTGTCATTGATGTAAACCCTTGAAGAATATATGGTAGCAAATTATGGTAGCACAAAGGTTTGAGTAATGGACCCAAGTTTGTTTGATGTATAATTGTATGAGTTTTAATATATTTTAAGGTAAGACTATTCTAGATGGATATTACATGTCATGTCATTTCCGGTGGTATGTGGAATTTCACATAACTCCTCACGGTTAGAGAGTTATGGCCATGTGAATTTGGAGAACCTTCATGAGTCATCTACAAGCCCCAAAAGGTCAAAGTAGTCAAAGTGGTTGCAAAGAAGAAATTATTTAAATAATAAAGTGAAGTGATGAGTGTACTATAAGTCAAAGTGGATACAAAAGAAATTATTTAAATAACAAAATTAATGGAGAAATTATTAAGTGGACAAGTGGTTAGAAGTGGGTTAACCCTAAAATAAGGAAAGTGGTTTAAGAAGGTTAGAAGGTTAGAAGGTAACCCCTTGAGGAAGCCACATAAAAGTATAAATAAGAGGCAAGGGTCTCTCATTTTAATTACACTTGAGAATATTGAATATCTACAAGTGACTGAGGTAACCAAAGGATATCTAAGGAGAATTTTAGAGGTAATGTGAAGTAAATAAGGCCGAAATTCAAGGGAGGATAAATTATTTTGATGATGCTTTCTAAGGTATGTTATTTACAAGTCATCTCACCATTTTCGCAATAAAAAAATTTCTAGAATAATTCAGATCACGAAATCTAGAGGTCGTTGAGGAAACATATCCAAGTAGTTGTGATGAACATTTCAACTTCTTGGTCGTTGTATTTGTGGAGTTACACTCCGTGGAAAATAGAGTTTGTGTCTAGTCCTTAAACTAGTCTAAAACAGGTGTTTCGGGTAAAAACGTAATAAATTCTTCATAAAACATCCAAATTCAGTAAGACCAAATGTATTGTTTAGTGTAAAGTATATAGTATTCTTTGTATCATTTTTAGATCCAGACAACAAATATTCTGGGCCGGGCATGCTCTACAAGTTCGCTCTCTAAAATAAGCCAGAATTCAACAAGCAATGTCATTTTTTCTATAACTCCTATTCTGAGAGGTTCCTAGTGAAACCTGGAGAAATTGCATAAAAGACACTAAAGAACATTGTGTATTATTTTCAGATCTTTATTCACTACAGGCACATAGTTATGATTATTCCAAGTTAGGGTTGTTGATTAATCCAAAATTAGTCATGTGAGACTAAAGTAAAGTTTGATGAAAATGCTAGTCTCATGTTGTTAAAGTTAAGGAAGGTTTGCAGGTATGTGATCATATACACTAGGTCTGTTAGAGAGTTATAAATCATATTTGGATGATGAAATTGATGAGGGCTTTTGGTTAAGGTACGTGTTGTGTACATGGTTGAGACAAGTAGTTGATGAGTTGGCACATACATGAGGTGTATAGTTGATGATGTTGGTACATCTTGATGAGTCATAGTTGATGAGTAGTTGATGCATGATTGGTACATAGTTGGTACATGGTTGGAGGCACTTGTTAGTAGTATTGTTGAAACATGGTTTATGGATGATGTAGCATACTTGTCTTGGTATATTATTAGAAGCACATATTGATCTTGGTGATGATTATGAGTTGGTGTGTTATGCTTGGTTGATGCACATCTTGGTGATATTGTGCATATGGTTGAGAGCTTTCTTGGTGATTAGTATTGGTGAGTAGATATGATTTGGTTGTTAAGATTGATGAGACATGTTTTTTTGATAGGTTGTTTGGACAGGTTGTTGTGACAGGTTATTTGTACAGGTTTGGTGGATGGTTGATGTATTTGTTTATGGTACAGGTTGATGTATAGTACATGTTGGCACATGTTATTGGTACATGTTGTTATAGGTTGTTTGGTGCAGGTTGATTGGTACAGGTTTATAGCAGTATATGTCATAGTGATAGTATGAGAGTGGTTCCATCATTATACTTATATTTCAGGGCGATTGTATGGGGAAAGGACATGTGTTTGTAGCCACCTTATGGTTGTAGCTGGAGAACATAGGGGGTTGTATCCTTCTTCTAGTTGTAGCCATAGAATTGGGGAGTTGGAGCTTCCCTCAGGTTGTAGCCTGAGAAGCTAGGGGGTTGGAGCCTCCTTCCAGTTGCAGCTGGAAAACAAAGGAAGTTGGTGCTTCCAATGAATGTAATTCTTAAAGACATATAAGAAAAAGAATTTTGTGGTTTTCTCTCGCTTTAGGTTTCCATGTAAAAAAATTGGTGTATTTTGTATGGGTATGATTGCTCATTTGTTCATTGTTTATTTACTCTACAACTATCGGATGATAATGCTACATTGATATAACACTTGCATTTTATGCTTAAAAAGGATTATATTTCTCTATTACTAATTCACCCCCCTCTCAATAATCCAACATGAAGAGCATTGCAAAGGAATATTAATCTTGAGGGACCATTGAGTAAAGAAAGGAAATATATCCATGTTGTTGTAGAGGGAAATGGAAGAAAGTGTCATCGCTGTGTGATTGGTAGATGAAATTTCTCAAGTTCTTTGCAATGCAGGTTGGTTGAGCCCAAAGAGAAATTGGGTTGGATTGAGTGAGCTAGAAGCCACTATTGTGGTTCCATTGCTCTAATGGTTTCATACCCTAGCTTAGGGATGGAATCTACATTGGATGCTTATGGTTGGGTGGGATTGTTCTCATACGTAGCTATCTTCTTTGACTATCTTCTGTTAAAATACAAGGGCTATGTATTCATTTATGAATATGCAAATTAATGATATTTTATATTATGGAAATACAATTATTTTGAATGTTGTGTGTGTGTGTGTGTGTGTGTGTGTGTGTGTGTGATTATGTTAAAAGTTGGACACAAGAATTTTGTTGTCACATATTCATGTTATTCCATTCTTAAATATTCCATGCCATTTTATTATTTTTCACTAAGCACGCATTTAATTTACTCTTGAACACCCTCAAGTCCCCCTCTAATTCTCAACAGAAAAATATAGCCACTTATGAGAGAAAAAAGAATCCCATTGAAATTAGACAAAAGATTGAAGATAGTTGGGGAGTTAAAACTGTTAATACTTTTTGTGTAACTACAGAAGATATTCTTGTATATTTTTTGTATAAAAACCTTTAAAAGGTTATTATAATTATATTGTACAAGTCTGCTCAACATAAATTATTATATTATTGGTATTTTACTTATTATGGGTTAGTTAGGTCAAGAGTCATGTCTCTTAAAGAGACATTGTTGTGTATAAATAGAGAATATTTTCCTCTCATTTGGACACACTCTCGCATACGTCTCTTGTGCATCTTGGATCACATAAGAAGGTCTAACGCACAAGTCTTGGAGACTGGTTCTTTTGGTGTTTTGTTCTTGGTATTTCTTGGATAGCTATAGTGCATCATTATACTGGTTGAAGGAATATATATTGAGGATTTTGGTTGTTGGGTTTTCTCCCCCGCGAGGATTTCCCAGGATAATCTTTGTGTTCTATTGTATCTATGATTTTCTATCTTTCAGTGATCCTACTACAATTGCTATTGGATTAAGTAATTGTAATTGTGTAACTAGAAAATTTAAAATTCCAACATGGTATCAGAGCAGGCTTGAATAGAAACCAGTTGCAGATTTAAAAGCCTAAGAGGGAGTCGTTTTCATTCTAGAGATAGTTATTAGACAAACCAAGACCATCAAAAGGCAGTATAACTACCGGAACAAATATCGATGAGAAGCTAGATGGAGCTGATAACTTTAGGGCTTGAAAGTACAGAGTAACCCTCCTTCTTGAAGAACATGAACTAGATAAGTTCATTATAGAATAGGTTCAAGAACCTCAAGGAGATGAAGCTAAGGAAAAATATAAGAAGTAAATGGTGAGAGGAAAAAGGATTATTGCACACTCCATTAAGGACCACCTTATCCATCATATATCATCATTATCTTCTCCAAAGAAAATTATGGACACCTTAACTCATATGTTTGAGGGAAGAAACATAAATCAAAGAATGACTTTGAGATCTCAGTTGAAGAATGTGAAAATGCAGAACTCAGAAACCATTCACTCCTACTTCTCAAGAGTAAATTAAATCAAGGAGAAGATAGAAGCCATTGGTGACTCAGTAGAAGGAGAAGAGTGTAATATTCTAGATATAAAATAGTATGCAGAACAAAAATAACTAGCTAGAAATGATAGATAAACAACGATATAACCAGAACAACACCACAATAATACCAAAATAATACCATAATAACACCAGAAAGATCACTTAGATTACTGAGAGAAATGTTCACTTGCCTCTTCAAGTGGGAAACCTCTAGCAGAGAAGATCTCTATTAAAATAATATCCAAGACAAAACTTCTCATACCCTCTACTCCTATTTATAATAATATGTCTATCCAAAAGAACAATCTAGAGGAAGATCCTTCGAGAACTTGCAGAAGCTTCTATTAGGTATTCTTGCATTTGACTTATTGTTCCTTATTTCTAGGCCTTATTAATATTGACCTTTATTACATGGAAATATATTATTCTACCTACGTGAGGGGTTAGGTCCCTAACATGTCCTCCCCCTTAAAAACAGCCTTGTCCTCAAGGCTTGAGATGAGGAAATTGTTGCAGAATGGTAGATGGTTCCCAAGTGGCATATGTTGGTGTTGTATCTTTCCATTGGAATAACACATCCTTGATGGTGTGTTGACGCAGCCGACACTCACGTTGGTCCAAAACTTCTTTTGGTTGTAGCTAAATGGAGCCTTCTTCATCCAACTCGGGAAGGTTGGTTTGAGTTTGGCACTTAGTTCCAATCACCTTATTTAAGTAGGAGACATGAAAAACAGGATGGAGCTTAGAATGAATGGGAAAACATAACTGATAGGACACATGTCCCATACGCTTGAGAACGGTATAAGGACCATAAAATTTGGGCACCAGTTCTAACAGTGGTCAGCCTTGAGGGAATTTTTCTTGTAAGGTTGCAGTCGAAGAAACACCTAATCTCCTTCTATAAATTGACATTCAGAGTGACCTTGATCTTCTTGTTGCTTCATGTGATTCTAGGCCATGACCAAATTCTCTTTGAGGGTATGGAGAATAGCCTATTGAAATGTAAGTGTTTGGTCAACCTCCTGGACCTTCAAGACACTTGGAAAGTATGAGAGAACTTAAGGTGGATTTTATCCATATACCACTTCAAAAGGAGTCATGTGGGTAGCTTTATAGTAAGATGTGTTGTACCACCATTCAGCTAGTGGTAACCATTGAGCCTATTGATTTTTCCTTTCCGATGCAAAACACCTCAAATATGTTCCCAAACACTTGTTGACAAATTCATTTTTACCATCAATCTAGGGATGATAAGTTGTGCTGAGATGCAATTGGGTGCCTTGTATCTTGAACAATTCTTGCCCAAAATTGTTGTTGAAAGTTGGGTCGTGATCAGAAATAATAGAATGAGGCATGCCATGAAGCTTGAAGACTTGATCCATGAAAAGTTGATCCACAGTGGAGGTTGTAAATGGGTGTTGAAGAGCACAGAAATGAGCATACCTGGAAAGACGATCCACTACCACCATGATGACTGATTTATTTTCCAATTTAGGTAATCCTACAAAAAAATCCATAGAGAAACCCCCCTAAATAGCAGGTGGAATTGGAAGCGGTTGTAGTGTGCTAGGATCTTTGGTTGTTTCTCCCTTGTTGCATTGACAAACATCACGTTTGGCCACAAATGTGATAACATCTTGTTTCATACCATCCCAGAAAAAAGAACGTTTGACTCGGTCATAGGTTTTGGTAAACCTTGAGTTCCCAACGGTGGGTGTAGCATGAAGCTCAGAAAGTACCATGGATTTAAGTTTTGATTATTTACTTATATACAAACGGCCTTTGTATTGAATCTCATCATTGATCCAAGAGTACCCTGGGGAAACTGGAGAATTGGCATGTAATTGTTGTATCAAATGCAAACTTTTGGGGTCGTGGAGCCATTCCTAGTGAACAACTTGGAGCCAATCTTGTACAATGAAGGAGAGAGAAAAAAAGGACCCTTCATATTCATATTTTATGGAAAGTGCATCAGCAATCACTTTATGTTTTCCTTTGTTGTAAATAATCTCATAATCATATCCAAAGAGATTAGTCACCCATTTTTGTTGCTCTGGGGAGGAAATGCATTGTTCCATAAAATACTTGAGGCTTTGATGATCTATCTTAATTTGGAAGCGTTTCCCCAATAGATAAGGGTGCCAAAGATCCACGACATGCAAAATAGCCAACATTTCCTTTTCATATATTGATTTTCCCAAAAGTTTCTCTGACAATTGTTTGTTGATAAAGACCAAAGGCCGACCCTCTTGCATAAGGACTGATCCAATTCCTTTCCTGGAAGCATCACATTCCAAGACAAAGATCCTTGTGAAATCAAGAAGGGTCGGGCTAGAGTGGTGCACTTGACCATATTCTAGGTTTGAAAAGCCTAAGCATTTGTTGAAGTCCAAGTGAAAGAATTTTTTTAAGGAGAGCAGTGAGAGGTGTCGCAATATTTCCATAATTCTTAACAAATGTGCGATAATAACCTATTAAACCTAGAAATCCACGCAATATTTTAAGAGTATTTGGCTGAGGCTAATCTTGAATAGCTTCAATATTTTTAGGATCCACCCTAACATCGGCCTTTCCAACAAGATGACCCAAGTACTCGATTTCTGAGGCACCAAAAGTACATTTAGATTGTTTGAGGAAAAGTCGGTGCTGAGAGAGTAGATGGAGAACTCGATCCACATGAGCAAGATGGGTTGTCTAGGTTTTACTATAGATGAGGATATCATCAAAGAAAACTAAGACAAAATGATGGAGAAAAGGACAGAAGACATGATTTATGAGGCTTTGGAAAGTGGAGCATGAACAAAAACTCATAGTGGCTCACATGAGTTCGAAATACAGTCTTATGAATGTCTACCTCGTTCATACATATCTGGTGGTAGCCATAACGAAGATCAAGTTTAGTAAGGAAATGGGTGCCACTCAATTCATCCAAGAGGTCATGAATGACAAGAATGAGAAATTTGTCTTTAATGGTGAGTTTTTTTAGGGCGTGGAAGTCAAGACACATGCGCCAAGAACCCTCTTTATTAAGGACCATGATCATAGGAGAAGAGTAGGGGCTCATACTAGGGACGATAACACCTACGTTGAGAAATTCTTAAATAATTTTCTTAATTTCATTTTTTTGGTAAAAGGGATGAAAATAGGGATGGATATTGGGAGGAAGGCTTCCGAGGGCAAGGGGAATGGAATGATCATGAACACCACGGGAAGGAGGGAGTCCCTGGGGAGTGGGAAAAACCACTTGATGTTTAGAGAGGATGGATTGGAGGTCATGTGGCACAAAGGGTGTCTCAGTGGCTTGAATGTCATGGAGTTGTGCAATAATGCCAGAAAAACCTTTTTTGAGCAGCTTTTCCATGCAATGGGAACTGATGATCTCCGGGGAACCGATAGTGATGCCTTGGAAATTATATTGTTGGCCCTCATGGTCAAATTGCATGGTTAATTCCTTAAAATCCATGAGAATGGGACCCAAAGTCCTTAGCCATTCTTCACCCAACACAATGTCACAACTGCCCATGTTGATATCAAACATATGATATTTCATGTGGTACTGACCAATTTGGAGATGCACATTTTCACAACACCCTCCACATTTCATGGACCAACCATTGGAAATCGTGATTTGAAAATTATTGATGGCACAAATATAGAAATTATTTTCTTGGGAAATGCAGCGATGAATAAAATTATGGGTACTTCCACTATCAACAAGAATGATGACCTTCCTATGCTTAATGTAACCAATTAGCTTGAGGGTTTGGGGAGTAGAGAAGCCAATGAGAGAATTTAGAGAAATGATTGGCTCTACTTTAGAAGGTTCGGAGGGAGGGGTCATGTCAGTGGTTTCAGGTGACACAACCACAAGGGGAGCCTCAACATCATCTTTCGAAACATCCTCCGAGATGGCCATAAAAAGGTTTTTTTCTTTACACTTGTGCCCAAGAAAATATTTTTCATCACAATTATAACAAATTCCTTTGAGTTGGTGTTCATCCATTTCTATCCTGGTCAATTTCTAGATATTTAGTGGAGTAGAAGGAGGAGTGGGAGTGATTGTTTTAGTGTGAGGAATAAAGGAGGGTTTTCAATTTTGAGAAGAGACAACATATTTTGCTTCCTTATATATTTTAGTAACGTCCACCCAACTATGAGGCCAAGCCATGAGTACATGGGCACGAATCTCATCCTTGACGCCACTGATAAACCATTCTCATAAAAAATGCATCAAACATGCCCTCTGTATGGAAATCCAATTGCTCAAAAGAGGCTATAAAGTCTTCCACTGTGTCAGATTGTTTCAACTTTGTAAAATGGCCTAAATGGTTGGTGTCAGTGTCAAAGTATTCATAAATCTCTGCCACAAAGTGTGTCCAAGCCACATACCCTTGGCAAGATTTTTTTCTCCACTGCCACCATTGCCAACATTCTTGATCTAAATGGAGAACACCATATTGGAGTTTGGCCAACTCATATATAATGCCATACAAAGAGAAATAATGTTCCATTTGAGTTACCAATCCAATGGGATCCAAGCCATAAAATTTGTTCACATCCACACGCAGAAGGCGTAGGTCACGCTGAAAGTGATGGGGCTGAAAATTCTGGGAATGAGAGGAAGTTTCACCTTCAGTTTTCAAAGGTGAATCAGATGAGGGAAGATCTGCAGAGATATGCAGCTTGGCGCAAATCATCATAGTGAAGGATTCAATCTGGGTAGCAAGGTCGTGTTTGAGGTCTTGTTTGAGGTCCTCTATTTTGGCGTTGATGGAGGAATGCATGTTTTTATTGATGGTGGAAACATTGGCACTGAGTTGTTGCACTTCGTGTTGGACTTATGTGAAATTAGAGTGCAAGGCATTGAAGCAAGCTTCCAATTCTTGGCTACAGGTCTGGTCCATGATGAAGAGGGAACACAAAAAGGGGTGGGTGGGACCACATAGAAAATATGTTATGGGTGAAGTGTATCACAATGATTAGGGCAACAAGTGGAATCCAGTGGGGTAAATCCCAAATAAGGGTGTTGGAAGGGGATCGGGTCCACGAGAAAAAAAAAATTGTTGAAAAATGATATGTATGATTGCGATAAGGGAGAAGAGAGGAATCCAATGGGATAGGTCTCAAATAATGGTGCCAACAGGATCCAAACTTTGTTTTTAACTCTTGCGGAGTTATACTCCGATCTGAAGAATACTGCAGTGAAGAAATGTCGAAATGCTTAACAGGAAGAAATGTGTAGTAATTTCACAACCCGAATGCAGAAGACACAGTTGTGTGGAAATAGATCTTGTATGTTCTGTTTTTGTTTCCATACAAAGGGTTGAGGAGTTCAAGGGTTCTACACACAAGGGTTTTCGATGTGTTATAGCTCTCTGATATATGTTCGGGGTCCAACAATAGTACTCAGACCAATATCTCAAGGCACCAACTAAGGAGGCTAGATCGTGCCCTTAGCCGTACTACCCGACTACCCAGGTACTAGAGAGCATCTTCCCAAGTTCTTTTCCTGATGGCACTATAGTAGTCAGGTGGCCGATCAGTTTATCTATGGAGGGCTTCAAGATATCTCGGATGATCTGTATACATGTGTTGTCTGATGCGCTACCACTCGAAGGGGTACCAATAGGGGTTACAAGGGTGGCCAACATGTGTGCTCTTAAGTACCACTTGTATTTCCTACATGTATGAATCCCCAACCACAGATTTATGTGTGTAATGATAGATCTTTGTATCTTAAAGACGTTGGAATACGTCTCTACCCTGGAAAAAAATTAACCCACAATTTTCTATCGAGGAAGATGCTCTGAGACCACTTGTAATATTCCATATATAAAATAGTATGCAGAACAGAAATACTTAGCTAGAAATGACAAATAACAATGATATAACCAGAACAACACCAAAATAATACCAGAATAACACCAGAAAGAGCACTTTGATTATTGAGAGAAATGTTCACTTGCCTCTTCGAGGGGGCAACCTCCATCAGGGAAGATCTCTATTACAATAATATCCAAGAAAAAACGTTGCATACCCTCTACTCCTATTTATACTAAATATGTCTATCCAAACGAACAATCTAGACAAAGATCCTTCTAGAAGTGGAAGCTTCTATTAGGTCTTCTTACATTTGACTTATTCTTCCTTTTTGCTAGGCCTTATTAATATTGACCTTTATTACATCGAAATATATTATTCTACCTACGTGAGGGGTTAGGTCCCTAACAAAGAGATGGTGATGACTACCTTGAATGGACTCCCAAAGTCATGGGATGCATTAATCCAAGGAATTTGTTCAAGGAAGAAGGTTCCCAAGTTCAGTAGGCTTTGGGAAGATTGTAACCAGGAAGAATCTAGGACAACTGCAAGAGAAGAAAAGATGGAAGATGAAGATCAAGCCCTAGCATCCCACACCAGGAAAGGAAAGAATGAGAAGGATCATTCTTTACATAATAAGTTTAATATGGATCAAAAACACAACTCAAATATCAAATGTTACTGTTGTCAGGAATTGGGACACTTCATTAGTGATTTTCCCCTCATTATGGAAAATAAGAATAATAAAGGAAGTAAGAGGCATCAAGCTCACACAGCTAAAGATGATGAGCCTCCCAAGAAGGTTGCAAAGGAAGATGAATCAAGTGATGAGGATTATGTTCTTATCTCATCCCTCATAGGTACATGTCGGTTTCCATTTGCCCCACGATATCAACATAATAGAATTCACGCAGGTAAAAGTAATTAATTTTGACCAGAGAAGAAAACGCCCAAGAATCAAGAAGTCATAAAGAATATCCAAGAAGTCGAAATTGGTTTCAAGAAGTGGTTTTAAGGCATGAGAAAGAGAAATAAAAGACAATGAAGGCACCCATTGTTAAGGTTGACACCTTGGGGAGTTAAATAGTTTATTGTAAAAATATTTGTTCGAACACAAATATACCTTGAGCACAGTCAGTTGATAAATGCAACAGGAAACCAAAGATTTATCCCCTTTATTTGAGTTTTAGTTTGTAATTCATCATTTTGTTGTATATGTGCTCTTGTAAAGAATATCCTCCCATTCTTATTTTTCTTGTATATGATTTGATTTATAAAAACTCGGACAACGGGTCATGCCTCATATTCAGTGTTATTGTATGATGTCTGGTTATGATATAGAAGTGTTTTCCTCTAAATGTATGACCATTTCATGTCATTTATTTGTGCATTTAAATGATATGGAGACGGTACCTGCATATATTTGAATGTGTCAAGGTGTTAACTATTTGAATCATATTTTTATTGATCTATATACATTTGTTATAGTTGTTGAATTCTTAATTGCACAGCACGTTATTCCTTTTCCATATGCTAAAGGATTCATTTTGATCAGTTCCATATATGTTTATTTTGTTTTTTCCTCTAATCCACCATTTAATATCCCTTTTAAGCTTGGATATCAAAAAAAATTCATAGATATATGCCTCTGATATTTGAGATCATTTTTCATCTAAACCGAGAATTCTTTGAGGTCCTATAATTTCAAAAGAAAGAGAGAGAGAGGGAAAAATTTCTCAAATATTTCACAATTTTTTTATTTACAAATATGGCCTTAAGATTCATCACAAGTATTGGCCCCTAGGGTGCCTCGGCATCGTTCCAACAAAATTTTGAAACATCTCAAGGGATAACATCCAAAATGGCATCGTCATTGGGGACATAAGTTGAAGAAATATTCCTTGGGGATATGACACTGTAAGTTCTGAAACTTAATGGTGAATAGGCCTCAAGCACTTGGTTGTTAATATTTCAATTGGTGACTCCACAGAAGGATAATCTGGCCTCTACCAGAAGACACACCAGAAGCCACCCTGATATTGATCGGGTTCTGATATATTAAGATCTAGAAAAGTTTGTGACCTGGAGGAATATCAGAGAGCATCCGAGCTCCTTTTTCTCAAGTAACCCTTATCTAGAAATCTCTCCTTCTGTTGATCATCATAATTTGAATCTATAGATCTGATTGATATACCTGAAAATGAGTTTTATGCTTCAAAGTTTCTCCCCAAAACCTTTTATATTGCTCTTGAATTATTCTTTAGAACCTTGTTAAGAAGTAGGCTCTTCCCTTCTAAATTTCTTGAAAATCCTATTACTCCCTTATTCACTATGATCCTACCAGAGACTTGACTGTGTTTTAATGAAAAGATCAAATGTCAATATACTGACTACAAGATTTGTTCCACTTGATTTTTCGAATATACCTAGATTTACTAATCTTGTGCCTGGTATAAGATTCTGGGAAGACTATCTTCTTAGATTCTGAGAAGTTGATGATGATAATCTAACTCATAATTTTGTAGAATTCCATTATTGTATGCATCAAATGAGTACTTGTCATGAAGATGTACTCAAGAAAATATCCATGCTCTCCTTAGATAGAGACGCTCGTCAATGGTACATATCATTTCCTATATCTTGTATAGCTTTGCTAAAATATTTTCATATGATATTTCAATCTCATTACAAAAAGAGGTATCCCATAGATCTTCCTCTTGGAAGTTGTTGCAATGAAGGTTTTAAATCCATTTTAGAGGATATAGAAGACTCTTCATGTGATAATGAAGAGGAAGGGGAGATCACATATGATGAATATGAACAATGTTTTGAAACGGAATCTTACTATAGAAGTGAAAATGAATGTGGCATGGCAGATCCAAATGAAGAGGTGTCACTGGAGAGTGATTGCAGAGATGTTTCAGAGAATCTACAAGAGGATACAATACTTCTTTCTTCCTTGCAATATATTAGTAAAAATTATTTTCAAATGGATATTTATTATTTTAAGGATGGTCATGAGTTGAAAATACCTATCATTGTTTCAATAAATCCAGTATGTGTTGATGAATGTTTACATTTTCAAAAATATCCAGAGAAGATTTCTGAATTTCCATATTATGATTTTCCTTTTCAACATTGTTGCAATGAAGAACTTGAATCATTTATAGAACGTAGAAAGGATGGCTTTTAAAGTAGTGAAGAAGAGGAAGGATTTTATGAATTTGAGTTTAAAAGGGATGTCAGTTATGAATATATTCATGAGGATTTTCAAGAAAGGACCATGTTTTCTTTCATACATGTTGATCAAAATCAAGATTATGTTGCTGAAAATTATGTAAATCTATTTCAAGGTGACATTATTGATAATGTGTTACCCCTTGTTTTTTATGATCCATTTTCTCCTCAATTGTTGGTTCATGAGGAATCTGTTCATATTGGATTCTACAACACATATCCTATTTTTTACGAATACAAAGTTGAATATGATGTGTGGAGTTTTGCAGCATCATTCACAAAACTTTCATGCAGAAATATGTCCATATTTGACCATCATGACACAAAATCAGATCTTGTTATTGAAGAACACATATCTAAAGTGGATTTATCAAAAACAATTATTAGTGCACATGTCTATGCGATCTATGAGGGTTCTGATGAACAGTTTCAGATTGGCGAATTATTTTCATTTGTTCTTGAAGGTACAAATCTTGATCATTGTGGACAAGAATCGATTGAATTTTTAACATGTGATGAAGTTTTTGTACTTCCTCCTTTTTCTTCATCATAATTACAAGTAGAGATATCAAATGGTATTCAAGAGTAGATCATTCAAATCAATCACGAAGAAGAAGCCTCAAATTTTGTTGAGCAATCTGTCATCCCTCATATTTTTATGACTCAATTGCGTTCTGGTTGAAATCTACAATATCCATGGTCTCATATGACTCGGGTTATATGAATCTTATGTTCTTGTATCATGAGTATGAAATTCATAATCTGTTGCAGTCTCCACTTTTGCTTGTTCTTATTATGCAAAAGTGCATACAAGGAGTTCATCCAAGTAGTAAAAATATTGCTTAGTATCATTGGAAGTATCATTTTACTTAATCAAAGTAGTTGGACTTATTAGAGTAGGAGGGTGTAGTATAGAATTTGCTTTCAGTTTGTGGAGTTTGTTTTAATTTTACTTCATTCACCATATGTTACTTCAGCAAGTAGGTAAATTTCTAACATTATAAGTTGTTGAGAATTTTTGTGTCACATATCAGATCAATTTTCAGGTTTCAAGAAGATGTATATTTATGGGCAGACTATGTATCCCAATATAAGAAGGCACTTGGTCTATAGTTCTCAGCAGAACACAAGGGTATGTTGTCCCCGTTGGAGCCAAATGTTAGTACTATATTTTTTCCTGTTAAAGATATGAAGGTTTGTTGAAGTGGTCGAGTAGTAATTGGACAAATTAGTGGTAGAAAGGCAACATTCATAGCCCCTGAGAAGTCAAGAGTCAAATTTTCCTAAGGAATAATGAAGAAACAACAAGAAAATATATGCCCTTGTACGCATAAGGAAAAAATTAATCCCTCGTGTTCTTATCGGAGGTCCAAAAGGGGATTGTTGTGCGCAAAGAGGGCCTAAGTCTATTGGTTAGGGAGCTTACCACAATAATGCAGCCTAAAATCAAAGTATCACATTTTTTTCAAACCCCGAAAGATTGATGACTTAGATCTCATCGTGCACCTGCATTCAAACCAACAATCGATATTGTCCTTTCATCGAAGTCTCTTTTGGATCTAATCTTTGAGCGTTATGATGGTACACCTTCGATGGACAATCCATATTACATCGTGCCATTAACCGTGTCCCAAGAAATCAACGACCCCGATTCGATCCATGACCCAAGTGCGTCAAATCAGCATTACACATGGCCTACCAGCAAAGCACTGTCAGGGCCAACTAGCAGCTGCCACATGGACGTGTGGAACCCACCCCATGCATAGGTCAATATCTCAAATTTGGGTGACACATGTCCTACCTATATGCCACATCAGCACCAACATGAACCAATGAGAAGACGCCACATGTCCATGGTGACGTCAGCGTAATGATATTTTCCTTTGTTGATTTTGGGTTCTTGTTTGAGCCAGATCGACGAATCTTGTGCATCGTCGAACTTCCCCTGGTGGCTCTAGATTGATGGTTGATATTTTCCCTCAGAGTTCACTCATCATAGTCATGTTTAATGCCCATACCCTGACCACTCTGATTGCGCACCCACGATGGACGGTCCTAATCTGCCCTCAGACCCTTTTCAAGTGGGACCAGTCAACAGTCTAGATCTACTCTCAGGTATCAAAGCTTCCTAGTCAGGTGTTGGATCATCACGCCAATGAAGCACTATCAGAGCCACTCAGAGACTTCCACGTGGACAAGTGGAAACGTCCAGATACACAAGTCAACACACCAAAAATGGATGACACGTGTCACACTCCCCTACCACATCAACATCAGCATGGACCAGTATAATCTTTCCACGTATCCAAGGTGACATAAGCCCAACCATATTTTCCTTAGTCATTTTTTGGTTCTTGGTTGAGCTAGATCGATGGCTCCCGTGTGTTTTTGGACCTCTCTACACAACTCCAGATCAATGGTTGAGATTTACTCTCAGAGCCCCCTCGTCGGAGTCATTTTGGAAGAGCACACCCTAATCACTATGATGTGCACCTCCAAAGGATGGTTCAAATCCATTCTGACCTTTTTCAAGTGGGGTCGATCAACAGTCCAAATATTCTCTCTGGTATAAAAGCTTCCCATCCAAGTATCGTATCAGTGTGCTTACAGAGCACTGTCAGGAAAAATCGATGACTACCATGTGGACGTGGGAAACCCATTGGATAAATAGATCAACATTCTAAAAATGGGTGACATGTGTCACACCTTCATGCCACCTTAGTGCCAGAGTGGACCAATGAAAAGTCACCATGTGTGAAAATGATGTTAGCATGACGGTATTTTCCATAGCCAATTTTGGGCTCTTGGTCAAGCTATATCGACAGATCGTATTCATTGTCAAAACTCTCTTCATAGCTCAAGATATACAGTTAATATTCTCTCTTGGATTTCCCTCATTAGAGTCATGTTAGAATACCATACCCAGACCACTCTAAGGGGTATCATCGATGGACGGTCCAGATTTTCTCTCGGACCTCTTTCAAGGGGGGTCGATCAACGACCCATATCTCATCGCATCCTAAATCATGCTTAGAGAGATTGGCAGTTTAGACTTGATTCATACCCCTAGGGCGATGATTCAATGTTACACATGGCTTGCCAGCAAAGCACTGTCATAGATAATCAGAGGTTTCCACATGGACACGTGGAACCCACCAAAGGTACCCAAAAGAATATCAAATTTGGGTAACACATGTCATGCTCCTTTGCCACATCAATGCCAAATAGGACCAATAGCAAGGTGTCATGTGTCTATGCTAGCATTAGCAAGATAATATTATCCTTATACAAACTTTAGTTTTGGTCATTTTCGATCAAGTTCAAATCTTCTCTCGGACCTTTTCAAATGGGACCAGTCAACGATCCATATCCAATCCGATATAATCCGTGAGGTTCTTGTCATCAAACCCCTTGTTTGAATCCCAAACCTCGATAGATCTAAAAATTGTGCCTTTGATCAATGGCTAAGATTACTCATCGAATTTGATCTGACGGATGTTGAATCTCACTCCTATGAAGATTTGATTTTGACCGTCCAACAACAGAAGAAATGATTATAGAGACTCTTCAAGGATAGATCTCGAGTGGATTGTTTGGCCTACAAGTTTCAAGCTACCCCATGATATCAACATAACAAAATTCATGAAGGTAAAATTAATTAGTTTTAACCAGAGGAGAAACCTCCCAAGAATCAAGAAGCCATAAAGATTATCCAAGAAGCTAGAACTGGTTTCAAGAAGTGGTTTTATGGTGTGAGCAAGAGAAATAAAAGACAATGAAGGCACCCATTGTTAAGGTTGACACTTTGGGGAGTTAAATAGTTTCTTGTAACTAAAGTTGTTTGAAAACAGAGATACCTTGAGAAAAGTTAGTTGATAAATGCAACAAGAAACCAGATATTCGTCCCCTGTGTTTAAGTTTTTGTCTGTAATTATTCATTATGTTGTATATGTGTTCTTATAAAGCATGTCCTCCCATTTTTTATTTTCTTGTATCAGATCTGATTTATAAAAACTCTGAAAAAAAATTCATTCCTCATATTCATTGTTACTCTATGATGTATGGTTATGATATAGAATTGATTTCCTTTGAGTGTATGAAAAATTCTTTTCATTTCTTTGTGCATTTAAATGATATGCAGAAGGTACATCCATGTATTTGAGCATATGAAGGTGTTAACTGTTTGAAGCATATTTTTATTGATCTGTATACATCGATTAGAGTTGTTGAATTCTTAATTCCTCAACACATTATTCTTTTTCCATAGGCTACAAGATTCATTCTGAGCATTTCTCTATATGTTTATTTTTTTATTTCTTCTAATCCACCATTGCATCTCCCTTTTAAGCTTGGATTTTTGAAACACTCGTATATGTGTGTGTGTGTGTGTGATAGTTGATATCATTTTTCATTTGAACTTAGAATTGTTTGAGGTCCTATAATTTCAAAAGAAAGAGAGAGGGAAAACCTTCTCAAATATTTCACAAGTTTTTTTATTACAAATATGGCCTTAAGATTCATCATAAGTCTTGCCCCTTGGGGTGCCTCGACATTGTTCCAACAACAGCCTAGTACATCTCAAGGGATAACAATTGCCATCGACCAACTCGATTATTTCCTGGTCACAGATTGTCCCTTTACAACTTCTCACCAAACGTTGATGGTCACCACTTTCTCTCTTTCAAGTTGTGATCGGTCATGCACTACAAGAATGGAGGGTGTGACTAGGTATGTTACTCCCCAATTAGGATTCATTACAAGGAGATACGATCAAGGCTCAGATTTCATGTAATATGACATCGAGAAGCTTGCTATCTTGATTGTCTTGATTTCTCCACCATCTTGTCTCTATCATCCTATATATTGGGGGTCTCTCATGGGGAAAGGGGAGGAAAATATAGAATAACATTATATTTTCGAATTGATCACAGAGCTTGGGCAATGATATTGGGAAGAGCTTCATCAAGCCTATTGATTGTAAGATGTAAACCTTTAATTCTATTAATAGAATATCCACATGACTTTCCCCTCTATTGATTATATATGATTGTTATGATATTCATGTTAGAAAAATAGGACCGCGGAGCAATAAAATAAAACAAATGCAGAAACAAAAAACACAGAAGACACACAAGACAAGAGAGACATAGATTTACGTGGTTCGCCCAGTGTGGGCTACGTCCACTAGAGAAATTGTCAGGTCCTTCCTTTATTATTATCCAGCAAATGAAGGGATACAACCTACAGCAAAACCCGTTGTAACTTCCTCTTCTTTCTCTCACAGTCTACTCTCTCAGAATACAATATTCACCCTCGTACATAGCCGCAATACATTTCCCTCATAAAAGAGGGTTGCCTTCTAGGCCAAAAACCCTAACATAATCTCTATCGTTAGATCTGCGACCTTATAATGAACGGTCCAGATTTACAATGAAATTACAATATACTTTTATAAGGCAATTTTTGCTTCGGGGGCCCGCTTGCCCCCAGACCCCCCAGCCGGGGGGAATGGACCCCGCAGAGGGGGTACCCCCCCTCTGCACTCCCCCATGTGGAAGAGTGTACATACTTCTGGGGTGTAAATACTTCATGGGGTATAGACACGGCTGAAAGAAAAGGACCTATGCATCAGGAAGATAATCAGGCTCCACAACCAACAATCTCCCACTTGGAGACTGATCTCAACAACTCTACTGCTGTTGTATATGCTGGACTTTGAACCTTCTTGGACCTGGCAAATTTCTCATCTTCATCTTCAATCTTGAAGACCAACTGAAACTGAGCAAGAACTCAGTTTATCCCTGGTTACTCCCTTTGTTAACATGTCAGCGGGATTCTGGCTAGTGTGTATCTTTTCCATCTTCAATTGTCCATCTTCCAAAGCGGATCGTATGAAGTGGTACCTCAACTGTATATGCTTAGTCTTCGAATGGAAGGCTGA
>ML828193.1:0-14830 GCA_009831015.1 Picea engelmannii | reverse complement strand
ACAACCTAACTCATTCTCGACTAATGCTTTAAAGTTTTGAAATTCTTTAAACACATCAGACTTCAACTTCAAAAAATACACCCACATTTTCCTACTGAAATCATCAACAAACAGAAGGAAATACCTGGCACCGGTGATTGATGTCGTGTTCATTGGTCCACATACGTCTGCATGAACCAGTTGAAGGACCCTCTACACTCTCCAAGCTTGTCCTTCATCAAATGGCGGTCGATGTTGCTTGCCTTCCTGGAAAGCTCCACAAACTCCCTGAATCTTCTGCTGAATGTCTGGAAATCCATCTACCAGTTTCTCTCGTGCCAACTGAGAGAGGTAGTTAAAATTGAGGTGCCCATACCTCTGATGCCATAGTGTGCAGATGTCTGATGCACTCTTCGCTGCCAGTGCATGCTCTCTTCCCTACCCAATATCCATCAATATGAACAGACCATGGTCCTCCACACCAAGAGCAATGATCTTCTTGGTATTCTTGTCAATGATATAACACTTATGATTGTTAAAGTTGACATCCAAGTGAGGAGAGTGCCTCATAATTTGACTAACTGAGAGCAGATTAAGCTCCATACCTGGCACATAGTGGACGTTGAGGAACATAAGCATATTTCCTACGAAGGAAATCTGAACATTCCCCTTGCCGACTATATTATACTCCTCACCTCCACCAAAGATCACCGAGTCTTTGGATGGACTAGGTGTAAACTCTGTGAACCAATCTTTCTGATTGGTGAAATTCCTGGATGTGCCTGAATCAACAAACCAAGCAGATGACTTGGATTGATATGCTTGTGTACAGGCCATAAAGGCATAGAAGGCTCCCTCCATCTCCTCTGTGTGCTCTACGACATGGGCCTTCTGCTGAGACCCTCCATGGTTGTGCTTCTGATCTGCCAACCGCTTTCTACAGTGCTTCTTCATATGGCCAGTCTTGCCACAGTAATGAAAAGTGATGGTTTTCAGGCTTTTGGTGGCATCCTCATCATTACCTGGACCAGGTTTCCTTGTCCATTTTCCTTTGCCTTTAGCTTTGGCTGCAAAGGCCTACTCTGAACCCTCTGTCTCACTGTTTCTCCCAAACTACTTTTTCCACCTATCCTGCTGCAAGAACTTATTAGATAGCTCTCCAAACTTCAGGTCAACATATGTAGCTGTGATGTTCAGGGTCTCAATGAATTGCTCGTAGGACCCTGGCAAGATGTTCAGCGTGATCACCACCATGTCCTCTTTTGCCATCTTTCGACCAATGGCCTCCAACTTCTCCCGGATGTCCTTGATCTTGACTAAGTGCTCTTGGAGAGAGGCACCCTCACTCATCTTGATCGAGAACAACATATTCTTTAAAAAGAACGCTCGACCCTTATCTAAAATCTAATGGGTCTCTTTCAAGTGTTTCCAGATCGCTGCAATAGTCTTCCTATTCAGAACCTCCATTAGCATCTCATCTGTCACAGACAATTTGATCAACATCATGGCCTCTCTGTCTTGGCCATCAAACTTGTCCTGGTCTTTACCTGCAACCGTGGGACGAGGACTTATGCCCAGAACAACATCTGACAGGCACCAGTACGCAAAAATGGCCAACATGCATTGCTTCCAGGTATTGTAGTTCTTCCCAGAGAACTTTTGGTTTCCTTCCAACATGATGTTGGTCAATGTAGCCATAGATGATCGTAAAATACTGAACTTAGCAGATAAATAATGGAAAAATACCTACAATCTGCCCTCAACCAGCTCCAAATCAACCAATTTCTCCTCAAATCTGCTAACTCAAGAAATTAGCAGTAAAAAAACACCAAATCTTCGAAGCTGGGCACCAATCTGGGTAAGAATAGACCAATCTGGCTTTTAAAACCGAAAAATCAAATGAACCCGGCTCCGGCTGATCCGAAACCCTTTCGGCTCCTTGAGTGTGCTACGTTGGTGATCCCTCGATCCGTCATTGTCGGCAGTAGTCCCTATGTCTTCACGCGCTCCCAGACTTCGTGGCCCTAACCTCGCTCTGATACCATGTAACGGAAATCGAGCACACACAGAAACCAAGATAACTTAAATAAGGTTATCTGTCTTTATTCAATCAATGAAATAAGAGAGAAAATAGCTTTCTTATATAGGTTACAATCAAGTAGAGTCAAACCACTTTATGAATGTGGGATAAAGTGAAAATATAACCTAAAAGCAAATAAATTAACCTAAAGTCACTTTGACTTTATTAATGGTTAAGTCTAATTTCTAATTGACCATTATAAACTAATATTTAATTTAACAAGTCTGAGTTAACTAGTCTATCAATCTTCAGTTAACTAACTAAAACAGAGTGAAGTGAGGAGGAGATCAGGGAATCATGAGTGATGCAATAGTCTGGTGATGATCCCAAGGACAATGCGCATTAGTTGGTAATGATATCAATGTTGCATGGTGATGATCCCAATGTAGCATCTAGACTCCACTCAACTGATCAAACTGAAGTGAAAACTGAAGAGAATATTCTCTCTAGAGGAATATTCTTCCTAAAATATAGGAGACTAAATGATGACTAATAAACAAAAAAAAAACTTAGGAAAAATAAATCCTATGTGTGTGTGAAGTACCCCAAAACCATTATCTCATGGGAAAGAGATTTTAATTAAGAATAGACCACAGTGGTCTGAAGTATCTTTTTGAACATCCAACTTTGAATGCCAGAAAAACAAGATGGCTGGAATTTTTAAGTGAATACGACTTTGATATCACGCATATTAAAGAAAAAAGAAAATAAAGTTGTAGATTCACTTAGTAGAAGAGTGCATCTCATGCATGCTACATCCATCATTATGCATCAGTCGGACTTGAAGAGCAGAAGTTTAGATGTTGTTGTTACAGATCAGCATTACCTATAGGTAAAGGAAATATTACAGCAAGTAGATGTACAATAGAAAATGAAAGAGTATGAGATAAAGGAAGATGGACTGCTTATGCATAAAAATATAATTTATGTTCCTAGTTCCGGAAAACTTAGGAAATTGGTATTAAAAGAAATGCATAATGTTCCATATGTTGGACATCCTGGTTACCAGAAAACAATTACAGCAGTAAGAAGCCAGTTCTTTTGGCCCGAAATGAAAAAGGATGTTGTTGATTACATCACCAGATGTATGGAATGTCATAGAGTAAAGGTTGAGCATAGACACCCAACGGGTTTGCTACAGCCATTACCAATTCCAGAGAAGAAATGGGAAGTGATAACCATTGATTTTATAACAAAGTTTCCAAGGACAGCAAGGCAACACGATTCAATCATGGTAGTGGTTGATAAATTGACCAAGTCTACTCATTTTGTTCCTGTGAAAACAACTCATACAGTAGCTAATATTGCAGAAATTTACATGAGGGAGATTGCTAGTTTGCATGGGATACCCAGGACAATTGTTCCAAACAGAGACACAAAGTTTACTTCAAATTTCTGGAAAGGATTACTCAAAGGATTTGGTACAAATCAGAACTTTAGCACAGCATACCATCCACAGTCAGATGGGCAGACAGAAAGGGTCAACCAAGTAATTGAAGACATGTTAAGAATGTATGTGATGGATGAACCATCTAAGTGGAAAGATTACTTGCACTTGGTTGAGTTTTCCTATAATAATGGGTATAAAGATTCATTGAAGATGAGCCCATTTGAAGCCTTGTATGGTAGAAAATGCAGTACTCTAGTAAGTTGGGACAACCCAGCAGATAGAGTGGTACTTAGGCCAAAGTTGCTCAAGGAGGTGGAAGACCAGATGGTTAAGATTAAGCAGAATTTAAATGCAGCTCGAGATAGACAGAAGTTTTATGAAGACAATAATAGGACAGCAAGAGAATTTAAAGTAGGAGATCATGTGTTTTTTAAAGTAAATCCCAAGAAGAGCTCTTTGAAGTTGCGTATTTGTACAAAGTTGGCAGCCAGATTCTATAGTCCATTTGAGATATTAGATAGAATAGGGCTAGTTGCATACATGCTTTCATTGCATGTTTCCATGAATGTGCATAATGTATTTCATGTCTCTCTGCTAAATAAATATGTACATGATCCTAACCATGTTATTGATTGGCATCTGATTCAGGTAGAGACAAAGGGAGACTTCCAAGTCTAGCCAGTGCGAATATTGGACAGAAAAGTCAAAATGATCCAGAATCGAGTTATAGAGATGGTAAAAGTTCAGTGGACCTACTACGGTCTTGAAGATGCTACCTGGGAGCATGAAGATTCCATGCAGGCAGAGTACCCTCAGTTTTTTGAATAAATTTTGGAATTTTGATTCTTGTTTTGTATATGCATTGGGGACAATGTCAAAATAAGGGGGAGGGGATGTAACACCCTGGGTTTTGAGCCCCCATATTAAATAATGTATTGTTACATTGTTGAGAGGCCAGAGTGCCCAAACAATTATTAAAAGGCCAGTGTGCCTAAGAAATGTAAAGTGTGATCATTATTAATAATAAATACATCGTTGGTTTCTAGACAGAAAAGGACTAGAGTTATAGGAGGCTATGATTCCATAAGAGAGGGGGCTTGAGGGGCTAAGTGTTTATTTCATTTTTTAATTACCATTTTGTTTAATGGGGCCGGATCGGTTGCGTGAGATCTTGGGGGGGATTCCAAGAGGTTCTTGATCCCCACAAATTACAAAAGCATGTCCCTGGTATGTGGAAAGGGTTCCCCGGTTGACTAATTTTCTCATTTGTTTTGGTCATTTGCTCACTCTCATTCTCATCCCAATTTTTGGTGTTGTTGTTGGTCGCCTCACATGTTCATTCCCCGATTTGTTCATTATTCATGCTCTCTCGTGGAGTCTACACTCCATTCATTCCTTCACTCACTCATCTTTCCTCATTTGAGTTTGGCTTGGGAAAGGAAATCGGACCATTGAAGAACAACCACAGTTTTGTTGGATGTAGAGATTGCTGGTGTAATCCAGCCATGATTTGAGGCATGCATGTCTGAGATGCTTTGAATGTGTTCATCTTTTCTCACACCTGCGAGTCCTGAGAGTCCCGGCATGGAGATTCTGGATCAGCTGCATTGGATCCATGGAAGGAGAAGGACTTCCTGAGGGAATGTGTGGTGGAGAAGGGCGGAGATCCATTCTCTTGGGTGGTGCAGGCTGGGTAGACAAGAGCTCGGTACTTGGATTGTTGTGAGTGTTGGAGAATCATGTGAGAGTTTGAGTGTTGATTGGTTTGGGAAGCCGAGCAACACTCTGGAACCATCCTTGTGGATTCATAGCCCTGGCTCAGGGGTGACATTGTTGTTGAGACTTGGACTAGCAGTGTCTATGGTTGGGTGGAATGTCCTTGGTCTACATCCAATCGGTGGTTCTCTTTTATAAAAGATAAGTGCTCTATGTTATGGTTTCCTTTACTTCTGTATTTATTTTCGTTGCGTATTAAATTATTATACCTGAGAGTTGTACTTATAATATGCATGCTTGCTGGTTAATGTTGTGCATGATATATTGTGCATGTCTTTTATGTTGTAGTATGAATCTTGATCATTGCATGTATGTATTTCATGCTTCTTTATTAACTAATTGTTATCAGAGATTTGAAATCAGCCAAGAGGTGTGTTCTTGGTGTGGCATGCCCGGCCTGTGGGAGGTTGTGTACATTACAAGGATATTCCCCCTTCCTACACACGACACTACCCATATAGCTCCTGTCAACATGATCTATTTTGTCACCAGTAGATATATTGGTTCTTACCGAGTCAATGTTGCTAGGTCAAGTCATTTTTCGTGCCATTTTGTTCAAGGGAAGTTAGTTTGTGTCGGTCATTTTCAGTGCTCTAGCCCATTTATCTCGATTATTCCTAAGTCAATTGTACTCTACTATTACACTTTTCACACCATCCATCTTTGTATGTTTCATGTCGATTGATGGGGGATAAATCAATACCCTCCTTCGACAAATTTCGTTCTGTCGACAACAGATCATTATCCAAGATCGAAGTCTAGAAACTGGTGTTGACGCTTGAATACGTCATGACCAAAACGGAAACCTCGCGACGATATGAATCCTCCTACGTTTTTAGAGAGGTGGTACTCCTCTTTGGATTATGATTTTTCTTCGTAATTTCAAATCAAGAATAATATAGGGCCATATCACATGATATAGTTCAATCTTTTAATGATCAAGAAATATTAAAATGCTGAAAAGTCAAGTATATTTATAAAAGAGGATTCCTGAGAAGTGGACCACGAATCTCAAACATCACACATTGCAGAAAATAAATTATCCTCACATCCATCATAGCAGAAATAAAAATTTTGATCACATTCAAAATAAAACAAGGTGGTATGTTCGCATGAGAGAAATTTTAAAGAGTAATACTTATGTAGCTCAAAAGAATATTATGATAGATCAATTTCAAATACTTTATACTCAAAACTCATATTTATAAAATATAGTCAAAATTGATCCGAAATTAGTTCTCTAGGATTTCTTAGAAATAATAATGTCTATTACAATGCATGAAATTCAAGTGTTTTTCCAATGGACTAGGATTGGGGCTTCCATGGACCATAAAGCAAACATGTACAAGAAAGTATGAAATAGAAAGAGGAGCATGGGTGGATCTCGAACAACAAGATCTTGTAAGAAGACAATGAAGAATTTTATCAGGATTTTGTTATACTTTTCTAGTTAAAGAAGAAGAATAACAAGATGAAAATTGATAAGGAAAGAAATATGTGATCAGTATGGACTTACAATGATGGAATCTTTCTCTCTCTTCATTTATTTGTCATTGTTTCTTTTGTACCCTTGCTTGTTGCAGTTAGGTTTTCAATTGTAATTGCTTCTGATGGTATTTTAGAAATCTTGGCAATTGATTTGTTTAACCATTCTTGAATATAATTCTTTAACAGGGCAATTGTCACTTCTTGTTTTACTTTAATATTAAGAAACTCATTTTTGATTCATTTATGATCATTAGATAAACTTTGCAAAGTATTCTCAATATATTCATTTCTATTGATATACTCAACAAGCCAAATGTCAATATCGTAATGTGTGAACTCAATCATAGTATCAAACCTTTCAGATGATGTCTTTTTTAATTCTTCAATTTTCTCTTTGAATTGTTGTCGAGTCATGAGAATTGAATTTGAGATAAACTTAGGGTCTGAGACTTCAATAGCGGTGCCAACGATATCTAAATCAATAATTGTTGAGTATATTTTTGTCTTCCTTCTTGACAAAACAATCAATTGAGTTGAAAATCCCTTCAATACATTGATTCTTTCAATCCAGCAACCCTTTAGTTGCTTGATGCAGCTCAGGGAAGGTAAATCTTCTTGCTTTCTCATATGCTCCATCATTGTCGAAACCTTTACTGCAAACATCACAACTCCATATGTATAAAAACCTTCATCATTTTTCAAATATGTATTCAAATATTCTCTGGTATTCTGAATTTTGAGGCCTATGGAGGAAAATCTTTTTGCTAAATCCCATAATTCTAAAATCAAAGACATTATTTTCTTTATGTTCTCCTCAACAAAATTTTGAGTGGCAATAATCAAGCTTGAAATACCCTTTACTCTTGCACTTGACTTTGTGGTTTCTTGAAAAAAATTCTCAAGCCGAATCATGGAAACGGGGGAAGCTAGAATATGTGGAGGCATGAGAGTTGCTTCCAATTCCTTATTTTTCTCTTTCAACCAAGCATTTTCTTCCTCCATATTAGCAATTGAAATATCCAGTGCATACTCTTTAACTTTGTGAATGGACGAAAATCTAGAAGGCAACATTTTCCGTGTATCAATGGTAGACCACAACTTTCCTATTTTACTCTTGGTGGTTTTTTCAAAGACCAATTTATTAGAATGTAGAGTCTTGGCCAGAAATTCGAGCAAATAACCAGGAAATTTCTTTATAGGGATTTTTCAAAGAACTTACTTGAATCCTGGATATGTCGTGTGGCATTGATGCAGGATCCTATAAATACACTTGAAGAAGTTTGATTCCATTATTTTTTCTTTTAGAATATTTATGGCTTCTTCCCCTTTGTAAACCAGGTTTGGCTCCGGCAATTTCAACATCTCCCTAAATATTGAAGGTGCCAAGGAAACAAGAGAATCGGTTTGCAATGGGATGACCCTTCTGTTCTGGATGAGTTTGTCTATGCACCAGGCAATGATATATTTGTATTCAAAGACCTCTGGGACGCAACCTACGAGAACTATCCCTGAAGTCCACACCTTGTTGTTTTCTTTACCCAACAGATTTGAATAGTACCAATACGATCAGGACCAATGATAGTTCTAGTCTTCTCTAGCGAAGAGGTTGAAGGTATCTCCACATAATTGTTGTTTTCTCATGACTAGCTTCGTTGAGTTGGCAAGTTTTTCTTGTAATATTACTTTGCACAGTAAAATGATTTTAAGTTAGATTTCTTTCGAAGAACGCATTAACTCAAAATAAATATGATTTGTCTCGATATAAACACCATTCATTAACGACCATTTCATAAATGAAATTAGTAGTTGAGTCCATAAAGATAACATTTAATGTGACTCGAGAAAAATGAAAGAAGGGACATGTGATGGCGGAGGGTCGGAGTGAGTGATTAGAGTGGAAGGACAAGTCTATGAGTCAGAAAGTCCACAAGTCCAAAAGTCTGAATAGATGAAATGGATAACTGTTGAGATACGTCGGGCGGGATGTGAGAGAAGTGAAAGCATAACATGTGAGTCTGCGAGTCCGCGATACAAAAATAAACTAAGTGTTGGGGTCGACCGATGTATGGGTAAAGGGAACATAATACAAGTCCGAGAGTATGCAAGTCTGCCAACCCACAAACATAGAAAAAACGACCAAGTGTGGTAATCTTGATACAACAAAGAAAGAGAAGAGGGGATATAGAAGATTCGGGAAGAATCTTAAAGAAGGGGAAAAGAAAAGGGAAGATAGAAAGAAAGGGGAAGAACAAATGGGACTCAACAACCGGTTAGTAGGTTGGGACTTGCAGATATCAGTTTCGGCAATGGGTTTACATCATTGGCTCTTGTTGAATGAATCTATGAATGTTTGACTTCAACTCATTTATTCACACTCGCTAGATTGTACTAGGTATCTTGGGGTCCATCATCATTATCGTTGGATTCCCACGCATCTGTTAACGATATACATCAACAACCGGTAATCAGACAGTTTCTACCATGCTCGACATTAGCTCATCTATTCACATGTAGATTCATACCATCGGGGTTTGGGACAAATACCTTGGGTTGGGACCAGTACATTCCTTAATGGCATCCCCTCCCAAGCTACGATGGATTCATTCATGAGTACTTTAGAGATTGCTTGGACATCGAGTCATCTCAATGATTTGTATACTGTGACATAGATCCACATATGTACTTGGTCATGGCTATGCTCTCGCTTGTGACATGGATTCACAGTATATTCTTTTGTGGCCATGATCTAGTTAGTTGCGTCATGCATGGCACTACAGTGTATTGTTTTGGCGACTATGCTAAGTTTCCATTATCGAGCATGGGTATGCCCACTTATTGTGCAAGACTGATGATGGTTTTTTCCCAGCTTCCTTCACCTACAACTCTATGATTAGTTCGTAAAATATTTCAGCCATCAAACACCTCTTTTGACCTCACACTTTAGGGGACATCTGTTATATAGTTATTTGCCACATGATCATCTGATGGACATTATCTAGAGGTTAGCAGGCTGAGACACCGAGTTATGTCACTTTTCCCTTGAGTTTCTAATACCATTTTGTCTGGTCACGGATTGTCCCTTTACAACTTGTGACCAAACATTGATGGTCGCGACTTGCTCTCTTTCAAGTCATGACCGATCACACACTACAAGAATACAAGGCACGATCAGGTTTGTTAATCCCCAATTAGGATTCATTACAAGAAGATATGACCAAGGCTCAGATTTTTCATAATATGACCTCAAGAAGCTTGCTATCTTGAGTGTCTCGACTCCTCCACCATCTTATCTCTATCATCCTATATATTGGGGGTCTCTCATGGGAAAAGGAGAGGACATTTAATGTGACACAGAGCTTGGGCAAGGACATTGGGAAGAGCTTTATCAAACCTATTGATTGTAAGTTGTAAGTCTTTCATTTTATTAATAAAAGATGCACATGACTTTCCCTTCTAATTATATATGATTGTTATGATCTTCATAGAGAATTAATATTTTCATGCCTTCATGTCATATTATTAGATCTATTATTAATCCATATATGTTACATTTGATCTTGTGAGAGGTATTTGTTTGTGTGTCTGTGTGTGCAGGTCTGCGTTCGTGAACATGAAGGACATCTTCAAAAGAGCGAATTTTTTATCTTGTTATCTCATAAATCTATTCATGTATGATTCAAATCTATGTCATCCATTGATGTGAGAAAACATCCCTTAGATTTCCCTACAAAGTTTTCCCTTAAAAGACAAACACTATAAATCTTTCCCTCATACGAAACTTGTGCACTAGAGTCTTTCCCTCTCTCAAATTCTCTCCACCATGTCTCTCAATGTTATGCAATGATCCATAATTGAGTGTTTTCATTATTTCCCCTTTTCATGGCTTTACCCATTCATTAACTTTCTTCATCATAATTCCTCAAATGAATTTAATTTAACAAAGATTGAGCTGATCATTATCGTTTTTCATAGTTACAATGCCTTCGCAAATCATGTGCACTCAAAGCTAGTATAATTAGTTAGTACGTCAAATCATGAAGTTAAGTTGACTAAGAAGCAATATTGTTGTCTTAAAAAAAATTATGTACTTCGAATGAACAAAAATATTGTTGTCTTAAAAAAAATTATGTACTTAGAATATTAAAATTATATAAAATTAATACTGTTATTATATAAAATTAATATTTCAATTTAATAATATTTATGCATGTGCAGGTAGGTTCCCGCTTTAAATCCTTTGGATTCACAAATATGAAAAAACACCCTTTTATTTTATTTCCAATTCGATGTTCTTTGGAAAAAAAACATTTCTTTATCCTGCAACTTCAATGAGTCATTTCCAAAGGGCAGAGGCACTAATTTACATCCACAGATTTAATAAATAAAAATGACATTCATTAATATCGAAAAGTGTACCCTTCGCGGAGTCATTTTCAAATGTGCGGGAACTAATTTACATCCACAGATTTAATAAATAAAAATGTCATTCGCTAATATCGAAAAGTACCATTCCATTTCCAACTCAGTGTTCCTCGGAATAAAAACATTTTTGCACCATGCGACTTCAATGCGTCAGTTTGAAAGTGGATGGCAAATTTGCATCAATAACCAAAAACAGTTAACAAATTATATTATTTGTAAAAAATGTATATGTATGTTAGGAGTTATGGATTAGGATAAACCGGTAGCAAACAGATTCGTTTTATCCAGTTTTTTTGGTTAAAAAAAATGGGCTTGAATATGGCTAGATTTTTTGGGATAGTTTGAATTTAAAATCTACAGAGTTTTGGAATGATCAGAAATTTAAAATGGCATTTTGAGAGTTTTGGATTGATCAGAAATTTAAAACGGCATTTTGGAGGGCATCTGACGAAAAAGACAGTTAACCTACTCCGTAAAGTTATTAATAATAATAATAATAGTTTAATTTTAAAATCATGACTAAGTCAAATATTAAATTAATATATAAAATCTCCTTCATATAGTTTTTTGATTGCTAAAATCTACATAAATATACATACCCTATCCTTTTTATCCAGATTTAAACCACTACAATAAAACCAACCTTGAATTTTTCAGATCTGAATAGTGCATAACAGCTCCTACTCAAGGATTTCATTAGATAATCGGTAAAAACTAAAAAAATCGATCCTGTTATCAGCCTGGCAACATGTTCCCTTCCCATGTTATCAGCCTGGCAACATGTTCCCTTCCCACGTTATCAGCAGCCGCGCACTATTCACTGATTTGGCGACTTACTAATTTAAAAAAATTAAGGTGAAATTTGGGGCGCCCCTAACAATGGAAACACAAGGAAATCAATAAAAAATAAATTGCGTTTCAACCAGAAACCATATTGGATATTTCCTTTAAAAAATTTACTTATCGCGTTGGACGCCGGACAGATCACTGTTCGGCTTACATGGCACATTGAAACATGGGATTCGAACTCTAAACCTCTTACAACAAGATGAAAATAATGAGAACCATTGTTGTTATAAGCCGTAGGAGGAGCTTTGTGGTGGGATTGTTGAATTCGGTAGAAACAGCGGCAGAGATTGTAGGTGATGTACTTTGAGGGGAATTGTTGCCAAGCGATCCAGTAGTCGGGCTGGATTTTGGGCACACTCCGTATGTTGAGTTTGCCTTAAAAAACAAACACAAGACAGGTAATGTAAGAATAGTGGCCTTCCACTTCGATTCAATAGAAGAGCTTACAGGGGTTTTCAGAGAGAGAGAGAAACCTGGCACTGACTAATGTCACTGCATCCGCAAATCAGTTCCCCGTTTAGTTTATCTACAGCTTGGAATGTACCTCCCCCATAGCTTCTCTGCACACACAGACACACAATTAGCTTATGTATTTTAATATCTGTGATTGCAATAAAAGAGGTGGATTTTACATAGAAGCCAAGTGCATTCTACAGTATTGAATGTGCATTGAAAATGTATTGGATGCATTGAATGTGAACATTAACAGAGACCATTTAAACTTGTATCTAATATGATTTCAAAACTGTTTTTTTTTCAGAAGCTCTCCTATTTATGGTCTGACTATGATCGAAATTCCTTCCACCCAATTTAGGGTCCAGAAATCCCTTCCAAAATTCTCAAGTAGTATCGAAATTCCTTCCACCCACGCAAGCAATTTATGGTCAGAGTAGAATCGAATTTCCTTCAAGAATCCTTAGGTAGAGCCTAGGCTCTACAGGAATCCCAACCAAAGTAGAATGCATATTACAGAGATGCAGCTTAACCGTGTTTACAGAGAAGCTCTACTTTAGCAGCTATCATAAAAGTTTACCATTATGTCAAGAAAAGTGAATATCAATTACAGAAGAAATCCTAGAATAGTTGAACAAAACAAAAGAGAGAACAACAAATTTTTTATCATCTTTAAAAATTCTGCCAATAATCAGAAAATTATCTACTATATAAACATAGCAAAGTGGTCTATGCTTTAAAAAAACAAGTAAACGTTAATTACAAAACAAAACACAGCTAATTAAAAGATAGAAAAAACACTTTTTAATCAGGGTTATAAAATGAAAAATTTCACATCAACGAAAAATCGGATGCTATCTGAACAGATGGAAAATGATTAATCCAAAAATGTAAATGTAAGTTAGAAAACAAAACAACTCAATCAATATACAATTTTTAAACCATTACAGTAAAAAGAAAAATCCAACAGTAACTAGAAAATGATTTATTATGTAAATATGGTTCAATCAATATACAACTTTAAACCATTGCAGAAAAAAGAAAAATCCAACAGTAACTAAAAAATGATTTATTATGTGAATATGATTCAGGAATATCAATTTTAGAAGTCTGTTTTCTTATTGAGGATAGATTATATTCTTATTGAGGATAGATATTTTCTTATTGAAGATAGATTATTTTAGGCTATGTGATTTTCTCAAAAATAGAGATAATACATCCATCCTTATTTTACTGATAGCAACTAGTAATGACTATATTTCACTCTAACTCATAGCAACTAGTAATGACTATAGTTCACTCCTAATTAAATTATGATCAGTTTTACCACCTCAATAAAACTCAACTATATCAATTACAAAATAAAACAAATAAATAAATAAAAACATTTTCAAAATCCATTTAATCTAGACTAGAAACAAACCCCATAGCATTTTCAAAATCCATCTCATCTACACTAAAAAGAAAACCCCATTGCTGTGAAAAGAAAAATACAAAACCCCATAACATTTTCAAAATCCATCTCATCTACACTAAAAATACAAAACCCCATAGCATTTTCAAAATCCATCTCATTTACTAAAAAATACAAAACTCATAGCATTTTCAAAATCCATCTCATCTACTAAAAATACAAAACCCCATAGCATTTTCAAAATCCATCTCATCTACTAAAAATACAACACCCCATAGCATTTTCAAAATCCATTTCATCTACACTAAAAACAAAACCCCATTACTATGAAAAGAAAAATAAAACAATGATCAGAAAATGATATGAACGCAACAACCTAAGTTTAAAATGTATCAATAAAATTTAACCTATATATGTATATCATAACAACCACCAAGGTCGAAGATTTTTCTGTGTAAATTGAAAAAATGAAGTGACAAAATTGTACCTGAAAGAAGTCCACTGCCAAGAAATTAGCCCATCGGTTTCCTGCGGCCTGGTGACACACGCTGAGAATGTTTAAGAGCGCATCGGAATTCTCTACACAGGCTTTGGGTACACTTGGCTGATCAGGGAAGAAATTCTCTAGAACCAGCGACTGGGCTTTTGAGCTTAAACTCTTCGATTCAGCGCGATTAGGGCACGATCCTGCTGTCAAACCACCGTCCCCATCTGCCAAAATAGCGGATCATCAATTCCCCCTATACATCATTAAAGGCATCGGATAGGCTTTGTAAACTAACTTACATTGATTCTCCACCACGTAGTTCCACTGGTAAGCAATTCCTTCCGAGGACTCTTTGGAGGAAATGGAGGTGAATACTACGAGGCGATGGTTTTTAGCGACCATGTCGCTCACAGTGGGCCAATCCCCGCCATTTTTGGGCATGGCAGAGACTGGGTACCAGTACTTCATCAACCCGGCTGCAGTGAAGACTTT